>JBBPMK010000005.1:0-279216 GCA_038090295.1 Boletus semigastroideus | reverse complement strand
GGTTCACACCAAGATTCTCAAATGCGGGCCGGTGGACCACTGGCAGCATCACAATTTATCTGTGGATGCCCGCGCGGGGTGACCAGCTGAAGCTACCCAGACCTCGACACTAAGCGAAACAACGACGAACGCCCAGTCGACGTTGGCAGCGATAGGAGCAAAATGCGCTGGCTCTAACTGGCACCAACTCGGTTTAGACCACTATGATCATCGCCCTGCTCGCACTCGCAGCTGTGTTGCTGCTGGTGCTCAACGAAGGTTCAGACGATCACCAACCCTGCCTAACACCAGAAGACCACCCCTCCCACCTGGGCCCGCCACCATTTCCTTTGCTCGGAAACGTGCTAGGTGTCGACACAAATGCGCCCCATCTCACGTATACAGCGTGGTCAAAGAAGTACGGTACGTCTACGATAGTGTCTGGGCTGTATTGCTGATATCAATGTCAACAGGCGACATTGTTTACGTGAGCATGTTGGGTCAGGATATTATTATTTTGTTGAACTCGGAACCAGTCGCCGTCGCGTTGCTCGAAAAGCGCGCGAAAAAGTATTCTGATCGGCCCGTGTTCAGTGTTGCCGACTTGTTCGTTCTTCTACAGTTCTTGCGTTTCCTGCCCTGACGAGTACATCAAGGTTCAATTACGAGTGGCCGTCTTCCGCCGCACGGTACGGATCGAGATTCAGGTTACATCGACGATTGTTGCACCAAGTCTTTCACGCCAAGGCAGCGCTGGGTTACCGTGAAAGACAGCTGCAGAGGGCTTATGAGCTATTGATACATCTACTGGATGACCCAGCGCACTATGCTGCACATTTCTCGACGTACGCGTCCAGAGTTGGGGCATTTAACACTGGTACGTAGGTTCTCAGCATCCGTAGTCACAGAACTCACGTGCGGGTACGACATGAAAGGCGGAGAAACATTCGTGTCTTCAATGCAACGGGCTACAGACATCTACCTGGCGGTCGCCACACCTAAAATATTCGCGCTATGTACCACATTTCCGTTTGGTAGGTTGTTACCACCCGATTTCGCACGCCATGATCGCTCTTTTGATGTGCTTATGATATAGTGAAGGTGCTTCCGGCGTGGTTCCCCGGGATGGGGTGGAAGTCCAAAGCTGCTGAATGTCGACGCCTTGTCTCTGATGCACTGAATACACCGTGTGGATGGGTAAAGGCGCGGGTCGTACGTCCAGAAATCGATGCTTTTCTATCGGGGGAATTAATGGAGGACGCAAGGAGCAAGCGAACGCAGCGCCGTCTATGGTCGCTAATGCGATCCTCCGACATCGTGTAGTTGACGATTCCAGCAGCCCGGAACTTGTACAAGCCCTCAAAGAGTCCGCGAGGACACCGTACGCAGGTGATGACCAAAATAATCCACTTATTTGATTCTCCTAACAACATCCTCAGCTTCCGTTGAAACGGTTTGTTTTCACGTCCGTTGTTGGGGCATGCGATGATGTGCTAATGACAGACACATGCCACGCTTCTCGTCTTTGTCTACCTCATGATGAACTATCCAGAAGTCCAGCATCGTGCGCAGGTTGAAATTGACCAGGTCGTTGGGCACCAGCGACTGCCTGACTTTGAAGACCGAGCATCGTTACTATACGTGGATGCGGTGTTGCGAGAGACGATGAGGTGTCTTCCGGTGGCGCCAACAGGTGTGTTTGATCTCGATGTTGAGTGTTTGGATCCAATAAGGGAGTCTAGGTGTTCCTCATGCGACCACCGAAGACGATGTCTATGAGGGCTACTAACCTGAGTGTGGCGGAACTTTGCAGTACCTCTGGGTAATCGGTTTGTAGGGGCAACAATCGTGCCCAACGTATGGTAAGTCAATCGAGGCAAATATGTGTGAACAGTGACGATGGTACGGCAGGGCGATGTCGCACGACGAGAAAAGGTATGCAAACCCCGATGCGTTCTTGCCGGATCGGTTCCTGCGCGGGGACGGTACGCTGGATGAGGACAAAGTTCTGTATGTCGTTTCGGGCGTCGAATCCGGTATGTTCACTGGTATTCCTTTGAGCGCTCGAGTCCTTGATGCAATACACACAGTCCAGGGAGACATGTCGCGGATGCCTCGCTGTGGTCTGCGATGGTGTGCATGCTGACACTCTTCCAAATCGAAAAGACACAGAGAACGTGAAGTGGTCGACAGGGATTGGGGCGTGCGTGCCGTGACGTTTAAGCTTGGCAAACACTGACGCGACTTTTTCAGGCATCCGCTCCCGTTCCCATGTCGATTCATCCCGAGAGACGCAGAGACAGATGGTCGGAAACTGGCATCCTTGATCCGTGCCAACCGAATTGTAGACACGACCTAGGGGGTTCTTTATCCCCTGTGTAGATACCCTTGTATGTTATGGCATTGCTTCAGGCGAGGCGGGTTGAACGGGTGTGACAATGGTAACGCGTCACACTGATCACGTGCCTTCTAGATTTTTCCTGGTCGGAAAGTTTTTAGTTGGACGCGTTTCTTGTTCCGTTCTCACTTTCTTCTCTTCTCTTTTCCCTCCCCCCCCAAAAAAAAAAACTAGTCATGCACGCCGTCTCGTCCTCGTCGTCCCGCGCAGCCCGTAGGGCAGCTGCAAAAGCCGCACGTCCCATCCTTGCTCGTGGTGCCCACAAGGAGATCAAGTTCTCCAACGACGGACGGACGAGCATACTCAAGGGTGTCGACGTCTTGGCTAATGCTGTCAGCGTCACCCTGGGTCCCAAGGGTAAGTCACCATTGTCGTCCCTCTTTGAACCGTCGTCAACCACTATCTCCGCAGGTCGCAACGTCATCATTGAACAGTCTTTTGGCGGTCCCAAAATTACCAAGGGTGAGTCGGACGTTGGTTCACGTCGTGTCTCATACTCAACGACGGGGTTACAGACGGTGTGACGGTTGCCAAGTCAATCACCCTCAAGGACAAGTTTGAGAACCTCGGTGCTCGGTAAGTTCATGACCCCTCCTTCACGTCCCATTCGCACACCAACACGACCAACAGTCTCGTTCAAGACGTGGCCCAAAAGACGAACGAAATGGCGGGCGATGGGACAACAACCGCGACTGTCTTGGCACGCGCCATTTACTCGGAGGGTGTCAAGAACGTTGCTGCAGGATGCAACCCCATGGACCTCCGTCGTGGATCGCAAGCCGCTGTTGACCGTGTCGTTGAATTCTTGTCTGCCAATACCAAGGAGGTGACGACGACCGCGGAGATTGCTCAGGTCGCGACCATTTCTGCCAATGGTGACACCCATGTTGGCAACTTGATTGCCCAGGCTATGGAAAAGGTTGGCAAAGAGGGTGTCATCACCGTCAAGGAGGGCCGTACAATCGAAGACGAGATTGAGATCACGGAAGGCATGCGCTTCGACCGTGGGTTCATCAGTCCTTACTTTATCACGGACGTCAAGACGCAAAAGGTCGAATTTGAGAAGCCACTCATCCTGCTGAGCGAAAAGAAGATTTCGGTCTTGCAAGACATTTTGCCTTCGTTAGAAGCAGCTGCACAATCGCGTCGTCCCCTGGTGATTATTGCCGAGGACGTTGACGGCGAGGCCCTGGCTGCTTGTATTCTCAACAAACTGCGCGGTCAACTCCAGGTCGTTGCCATCAAGGCCCCTGGCTTTGGTGACAACCGCAAGTCGATTCTTGGTGACCTCGCTATCCTCACGGGTGGCACTGTCTTTACGGACGAGCTGGACCTCAAACTTGAAAAGGCGACGCCTGATCACCTCGGGTCTACTGGATCCATCACCATCACGAAGGAGGACACGATTGTTCTTAACGGTGACGGTTCCAAGGATGCTATCCAGGCGCGTTGTGAACAGATTCGTGCGCTTCTCGCCGATCCCACGACGAGCGAGTATGACAAGACCAAGTTGCAGGAGCGGTTGGCCAAGTTGAGTGGGGGTGTTGCTGTCATCAAGGTTGGTGGGAGCAGCGAGGTGGAGGTTGGGGAGAAGAAGGACCGCTATGATGATGCGCTGAATGCGACTCGTGCTGCCGTCGAGGAGGGTATTCTTCCTGGTGGTGGTGTGGCACTCCTGAAGGCGTCGCTGGCACTGGGAACGAGCACGCCTAGCTCAGCAAACCCGCTATCGAACACGGATGCCAAGATTGTCCCGACGGCGAACTTTGATCAGGACCTTGGTGTCAACATTATCCGCCGGGCACTGACACACCCCGCACGGACAATTTTGTCGAATGCGGGCGAGGAGTCGTCGGTGATCGTCGGGACGCTATTAGGCCAGTATGGTAGCGCGGAGCAGTTTGCGATGGGATATGATGCGAACAAGGGCGAGTACGTGGACATGATCAAGGCCGGTATTGTGGATCCACTGAAAGTTGTGCGGACTGCGCTGGTGGATGCATCGGGCGTAGCGAGCTTGTTGACGACGAGCGAGGCATGTGTGGTGGATGCAGAGGAGGAGAAACCAGCAGCAGGACCAGCTGGAATGGGCGGCATGGGTGGCATGGGTGGCATGGGTGGGTTCTAAGCGGCTCGCCGACGACCTTTTTCATGACCTTGGTGGTCGCTGGCATTGCTCACATTTGCTTAACGTAGATACAGATTATTACACGATTTCAATAGCATCACCACTCACATTTTCACGAGATCAGTGGCGTCTGAGACATGTCTCAGCGGATGGTGATAAGACGGCTGTCTAGGGCTAATAAGAAGGCGCGTCAATTTTCATGTCTTCGGTGAAACCAAGGACTATATTTACAACTACAACAATGGCGAGCGATCTCAAGCAAGAACGACGCAGGCAGTTCGAGAACGTATTTGCGAAACTGCGAGACGAGCTGCTGGAACATCTCGAGGGGGAGAACATGCCTCGCGAGGCTGTGGAATGGTACCGTCAGGTGGGTCTCTCATCTGATCAGGAGATGGTGGACGATAACGAGCGAGGATCACAGAACCTCGAGTACAACGTCCTAGGCGGTAAACTGAACCGTGGGATGAGCGTTGTTGATTCGGTGGAGATTCTCCGGGGACGGGGGTTGACGGAGGACGAGTACTTCAAGGCGGCGTTGCTGGGATGGTGCATCGAGTTGGTGAGTGTCGTCGTTTCGTCTCAGCACACACCCTGTGACGCGTGTAGTTGCAAGCGTTCTTCCTCGTCTCGGACGACATGATGGATCACTCGATCACGCGGCGCGGACAGCCGTGCTGGTACCGTGTTCAAGAAGTGGGGCTGATCGCGGTCAACGACTCTTTCATGCTCGAGGGCGCCATCTATCACTTGCTTAAAAAGCACTTTCGGGCGGAACCGTACTACGTGCACTTGCTGGAACTGTTCCACGAGGTGCGTGATCATCGTATCCCCCTTTGATCGGAGATTGAGAGGGGGGGGGGGGGTGTAGACGACGTTTCAGACCGAGATGGGTCAATTGGTCGATTTGATCACGGCGGCAGAAGATCGCGTCGACTTGGGCAAGTTCTCGCTGAAAAAGTGGGTGTACGTTCCCATTCCTGTTTCGGTGGCTTATCGACCGCTCCGACAGACACGCGTTCATCGTACAGTACAAGACGGCGTATTACAGTTTTTACCTGTCGGTCGCGCTGGCGATGCGGATGTGCGGTGTGCCGGAGACGTACGCTGTGAAGGGCGTGACTGTGCGGCCGTACGAGGTGGCGCTGTCGATCCTGCTTCCGCTGGGAGAGTACTTTCAGATCCAGGACGATTTTCTGGACTATGCGGGCACGCCTGAGCAGATTGGCAAGGTGGGGACGGACATTGTGGACAACAAGTGTTCGTGGTGCATCAATGTGGCGTTGTCGGTGGCGACGGCGGAGCAGCGCGTGGTGTTGGATGCCAACTATGGACGCAAGGACTGGGAGAAGGAGGCAAAAGTGAAGGAGGTGTACGAGGCGATCGGGTTGAGGGAGCGATACCGCGAGTACGAAGAAGCGGTCAAGGCGCGACTAGATGAGCTGATTGCAGGGGTGCCCGAGCCCGAGGGGAGTGTGGACGGGGGTGTGTTGAAGCGGGGAGTGTTTACGGTGTTTTTGAACAAGATTTACAAGCGTACCAAGTAGTAGTGTACAAAAACGATGTGGCTAAACTACGTGTAGATTTGAAACGAGTTAGAGCGCGTTGACGGCTCTTCGATGGCTTCTGGGCCGAGGATGGCGAGGGCTTTTGCGCGAGAATGCTGGATGTCGCGTTTCGCCTTGCGGGCGGCGGGTTCGCGAACTTGTGCTTCGGAGTGAACAGAAGAAATGATGTTAGAGAGCGGAAAGGAAGTGGGAGGAGACCGGGGAGACCAGGTTCGTTGGGTGGGATGGACTCGTAACGCCTCGTCCGGACGAACTCCTGGTCCACGAGAAGGCGGCCTCCAGATGGGCGAGGTGCGGATCTGGAGGTACAAAGGGGTTTGGCCCGGGGGTTTACATCGTTCAAGCGACAAATATTGCCGATGCCGATGTCGACGCCGATGACGGATCGTGATTTAGTAGTTTTTAATATTTATAAATTTAGGTTCGAGATATAAAAATAGAACGCGTGGTATATATCCACCCCCGAGTGGCACACATGCCACATTTTGTTCCAAAATGCGTCTCTCGTCGCTCCTTTTTTCTGTCGCTCTCGTCCTCGCTCAGGATCGCACGACGGAACAGGGCGAGGCTCAGATTTCAAGTTCGTACACAACTTTATCTTCTTCCCACTTGCCTCACCCCACCCGTACAGATCCCGCCGTCGAGTGTACACAGTACAGCTACCCCCCCGTCGGTCAGGCAGTCGCCGCCAGAAAGTTCCCCCCAGTCTGGACCGTCGCGTCCATACTGCCAAACGATAATAATGCCCTCGCTAAATACCAGAGCATACAGTCACAGATACCTAACATTTCCCCAAACGGTCAGCAGCCCGGTTCTCTCCAAGGGAACTTTTCCGGTGAATCATATCCCGGTAACGATCCAAACTGTTGGTGGACCGCTTCGTTATGCACCACCCCGAAGCATTCCGGTCTGCCCCCCGACTTTACAGCCGCACCGGAGGTACCCTCTTTATTTCCTCTTTCTCCCGCATCCCTCACACTCTTCTAGCCGGATACCCTCGCTTATGGCTTTGACGATGGTCCAAACTGCTCTCACAATGCATTTTACGATTACCTCGCCCAGAACAATCAGAAAGCTAGTTCGTCCATCCTTCTTCTTCTTGTACCCCTTTCCTCACACTCAAACAGCCATGTTTTTCATCGGCAGCAATGTCATGGACTGGCCCCTCGAAGCGCAGCGCGCCATGGCAGATAATCACGAGATTGCCGTCCGCATGTATCTTTTTTCTCTCTTGCTCTACCCCTCGCTCACCTCTTGACAGACACTTGGTCTCACCGTTACAGTCCGTCTTCTCCTTCTTCCCTTCTTCTCCCTGTTCACCCCCTTGTCAGTGACTGCCCTCACCAACGAAGAGGTCTTTGCAGAATTTTACTACAGTATGCCTCTTTCCTTTCTCGTACACATCCTGCCTCATCCCCTTTCTAGCTGTATGCGCTTCCCCTCGTCGTCTGATGTCCCCCTCACCCTTTTGTAGATGGAAGCCATCAAGCTCGTCACTGGCGTCACGCCCACCTCCTGGCGCGTCCGTATTATCTCTTCATCCTTGCTCTCACCCAAGTTCACATCTCCAACAGCCTCCCTTTGGTGACGTCGATGACCGTGTCCGTGCCATCGCCCATGCCATGGGTCTCCGCACGATCATCTGGAAGTACGACTCCAATGACTGGCGTGCCGGATATGGAAACGTCACCAGTGCCAAAGTCGACGCCAGCTACCAAACCCTCATTCAACGCGCTCAAAACGGCACATTTAGCACCGTATGCACTCTCCATTTCCCGCCCTCCACCCTGTCTCTTACTTGTGTTCCAGGGTGGTACGATCATGCTCACCCACGAGCTCAACAACTTTACCATGTCCGAGGCCGTCAAGTTTTATAGTCAGCTCAAAGCCGCATTCAAATATCTCGTTCCGATGGGCGTCGCCGCCAACATATCCCAGCCCTACGTCGAGTCCAACTATATTCTCCCAAACTTTGAACAATGTTGGTTCCCTGGTTCGTCGTCCCACCATCTTACTGACACCTTTTTCCAGACATTGCTGGAACCACGACACTCTCGACGACCGTCGCTACACCTACCAGTTCATCTGGCCACTCGGGTTCAGGTTCTGGCTCTTCGGGCTCTGGCTCTGGCTTTGGCTCTGGCTCACGAGGGTCCAACGGTGCGCGACCGTCCTTTGGCGCTTTGGGGGGTCTGGCCGTGTCAGCTGCATTCGTGGGTACCCTCTTGAGATTATTGATGTAAATCCGGGAACTCTATTTTTTTTTGTTCACAAAGACGTTTTACCCCTTACGAACTGTAGCGATGACCATTTTATCTCGACTGTTGTTCTTAAATAATCACGTCCTCGTTTCTGTTGTCGAAACCACGAGGTGTATCCTTGTTCTTTATACCTGACTTGACCTGATTGGAACAGTTGTCATTTTTCTTACACTCGTTATACATGTGTCGTCTTTCTTTTGGCACGAGGATGGAATAATCGGAAGGGAAGTTACTGTAATGGAATCAATCTATCAAAGCGCATGGGGTGGGACGTGGCCGGGAATTAAACAGCGAAGCGGTGTGCGATGTGCTCGGAGCGACACTGACATCCAGCCGACGTGTGAGATTCCGGGCGTCGCGGTCAGCTGGTAGCAGCCTGGCAAGACACGCTTGACAATCGTATCAGCACGAATTACCTCTAGCAACACAAGTGCGGCAGGGTTATGGCGGGCTCCATGAAGAACTGGCAACGCTTGCAAAAGAACCCACGAAGAGTTCCGACAAGAGTAAGAACAAGCGTAAACAAGAATAGAACGTCTCGGAAATTGACTTGGGCACGCCCATCAGGAGCAGGCACGGTAAACGCGGTGAAAACGTGTGTTCGATTCAGAATCAGCCACGCCCTCTACAACAGCACCTGAAGGTCACAACGGCGCGTCGGTGCGCACGGCGCTGTGGCGTGCCTTGCTGGAGAGGTACTTCTGTACATGTGACCCGTGCTTGATGCTGTGTGGCGGACCGCTGCGCTCACCTGGCGTCTATATCGACATACATCAGATATATGCGACGGAAGTAACATCGCGCCGGCGTGATGTGGCATGGAAAACATTGGACATAGGTGTCGACATTCAGGGGGTGTGCGTCACGGGCACTGATTATCGGACTCGTCTGTGCATGTGGTGCGCCCGGGACGGACCCAGCTGCATCGCCCGATAGACCGTGGTCATCCAATCGGTACGAATCGATGATGTGGCTGTGGCATGGTCGCCATTCCCCAGACGCAGTCCCGAACTTATGGTAAACAGGTACGGCTATAAATAACCATGAGAACAACGAATTAAAAAACAGATAGATGCGGGTTGTTTTGTCCTGACAGCATGTCAAGAATGGCTTGCTTGGCCCATAAACTGGGCAGTGACAGGTCGTGACGTGGGTCATATGATCAAGGAACTGGGGCCGTATGGGCCAGCTTGGCCATCGATGCATTTCGATTGCATGAATACAATGTTTCTGTGCACGTGGAGAATGGGGATAAAAAAAGATGAAGAAATAGACAAGATAGATGTGATGCACCAGACGCGTTCCGAATAAATGATGGGCATCCAGGATGATACCAGAGGCCGTTGCACAAGACACCCAAGCATCAATGGCACGTGTTAATAACAAGAAATGAAGAAACAGACTCGACTGACCGGACGCAAGCATCTAACGCACGTCGCCTGCCTGCTAAGCTTTTGCGCTTGGTCACATCCTACTCCCTGAGGCTGACAGGTTATTCCATACAATGTCGACTATCCCTCGCATTGCAGGTCCGCGGAATTGAATAGGCTATTGGGTCGTCCGCGGTCCGGCTAGTCCTCAAATCCGTCACGACATATCGGCTCTGTCTACCTGTCCGGCAGTACATGTCAGACATGTCCAGGAGACAATGACCTGCCAACTCGCTTTATTTGAAGTCGTCGGGAGGAGTCCATTTATCCAAATGATGACTGTCATTAGAACGCAGGAAAGAGTTTATTGCGACAAGATTCACACTTTAAGTGGCCCGTTCTTTTCGGTGCGAGGATACCGAGAGGAGCGACAACAATGTCGCAGTTCGGGCCTGTATTCCTGACAAGGCGAGCTGGTGGCCCAAGTACGGGTGCAAGTGACCCGCACTCTCTCGAATACGGGAGTTGCGTTCGCCCAGGAAGTCGTTTATGTATACGCGAGGTGTCTTGGCGTTGGAGAGAAATAGGGCCGCGTCGACATGGGACCATTCGGATGCCCAACCGGAGGTGCCGGTGGCTGCAAGAAGCAACTTGAAGGGGCAGACGGGGTCGACAGCAAGGGACGAGTTACACCTCACACCTCGAGTAAGCCCCGGGTAAGTATCCTGTGTGGCAGTTTTCCCATGGGGTACTGGAGGGAGTGAGCGAAGATCACATCGGAGGAAGAAAAACAATTACGGGAGATGGACATGCCTAGACCCACATGACAGTGCAATCGATGGCAAGGGCCTACCAAACGCCCGGATCTGTAGAATACCAGGAACGACGGAGTCAAGTGAGAACTTGAAAATGCTGGTATGCTGGGTCAGAAATAGACACATTATCTGGGTAGTCCGAGCTTGATAAAGATCCCCAGCATGATGCTCAGCTGTGTGAGGGCTTGCGCAGTGCGTCTAGCATCAAGACTCACTCGCCGCTTTACCTTTACGACGATCTCCGCCGGTGAGAGGGTCTTGGAGCCGCAGTGCATTTCATCCCTGGCAACTCGAGTTGCCAACTTCAATGCAGGGCAAGAGGGCGCGCCGCCAATGAAGTTCCCGTCTCCTCGTGTACACTCTATCCTTTAAAAGGCGCGATGATGACTAGTTCTGTAAAGCTTTTTTCGTCAGTTTTGTTGCACGGAGCATGGACAAACTCAGGGTCCTCCACCTTGCCTCCTCACTCACACACACACAAGTTCGTTCACACGCAAATGTGCCGGCAACCCACCTCACGGTACTAAACTCTCCGCCACTCTGCGCCCATGCGATTAAATTTGGATACATTAACTAGCTTTTCTTTTCCCGTCACATGAGTGAAAAACAAATCCTTATGTCCATTTCGCTCCAACATCGACAACCATTTACCCTGGAATTCATCTCTCCAATCAGAAAATTTGTGCGGAACATCGACATTTGACGAAACCTCGAAGAGCCGCTACCGGGCAACACCTACCACCGCCAAGGCGTTCGACAGGGTCGCCACCATCTCTATGATAATTCCACGGCCATCCTAGGCAGTGCTATTCACATGATCCACAGATGGCAGCAGAATACAATCTTATCAGCCATCGACTGGCTATTTCCAGGAATCCAAGTTGCTTCTCCCGCATTGGGAAGAATATCATTTACGACCCCGCCGTGCATTGCGATTCTAGATCTTAATAGATCGAAAAGGATGCAAACTGGATTTGTACAAAGGTGGTGTGCACAGTAGTCTCATAATGCACGCAATAAATCTCATAACGTACCAGTTCTCCTTTTGAACAACCATTAGGTTATCGTAGTCACGTCTCATAACGATACAGGGTACATTATGGGAGAGATTACAATTGGTCCACCGACTCTTTTCGGCCCATCTTCATCCATCCCAACCCTCCTGGCTTCTCTCCTCTCATAATGGATGGTCCAAAAGGCGTCCCTATTGGACTTAACGAAGGCGCCGAGCTTATTGCTGTTCTGTTTTCAGTTGGACTTTGGGGTATCACTTGTGTGCAAACGTGCGCTCCTCTCAATCTGCTTACCCTCACCACATGCCGATCCAGCCTATAGGCTTTTTTATTTCATTCAGTCCGTCTCTTCATGTGCTTGCCGTGCTGAGAATGCGAATGACGAGCAGTCTGTTAATTTGTGCTTACGTTTAGTTTCCCTCGAGATTCGTATTTTATGAGAGCGATGGTAGGTAGATTTTACTCGCGCACACAAATGCATTCTCACTCGGGCTTGTCGCAGGTTGCATGGCTGTGGTGAGGCCCTCAAATTCTCACAGGAGCAGCCTCCCAACCAGTCGCGTTCTAGGCTAGCTGACTCTGTTCATCAACTTCTCCTTGTCAGGGGAGGTAAGGCTACGTATCATTGTCGGCTCGTCAGGTTACTTACACGATGCGTTGGGGCACACCCGCAGCTTATGGAGGACTTATCACGAATTTTTGTAACTACAGACAGGTCCTTTGGGTGAACGTGTACGTAGTTTTTGCTCGTCTCAGCATCTGGAGAACTAAGCATCTCCCGTACTCCCAGGGAATACTTAGTGAGTAGCGTGTGTCCGAGTTCCAGAGGTTGAATCTTATCCCGCCATTTGCAGTGGCAAGTCTTGTTGACGGTAAGTGCCGCCGGTCTCTTGCGTCCAGCCAACCAAAACGACACCTACGGCAAGGTCCTCGTCGCGTTGCCTTCCCAACTGTTCTTCGTTAATCGTATCGCAAAATGTAAGCCATATTTTTGGTCACGTCGTGCACCACCTACCATTGTTGACTGTGCCTACAGTCAGCGGGAAAGGGTGGTTGCCTTTTGCATTATGGGTGCGCCGAGCCTTGATCGTATAACGGCTTCATAGACATGACGATTGCCAGGCACCAGCTGCCACGTTCGAATTGGGTATGCTTCCATTTCCTAGTGGGTTATCTTCCGGTTGATCATTTGTTTCGAAGGCGGTGCAATAGGTGTGTCTTGTTCTCCTACTGGTTGTGCACAACCGCTGAAGATGACACGAAAGCATTCATTGTCTTTGGGTAAAATTTTCACAATCACTATTTCGGATGGTAATGCTAATCAACCCCCTCAGGACGATCACACCCACTTCAGAAGAACTCGTATCTCGGACTCCCACAGTAACATTTCTGCGGCCTCGTCGTGCGTTACGGATGCTGATGGGAATACGATAGAGTATATTCACGACGGTACAAGCGACGGCGGCTGTCGTTGATATCTCCATCACTACAGGACTGATTTGTTTGTTGTGGAGAAGCAGAGAGGACGCACGGTACAGGTGAGCGATGGCTCTTGTTGACACTGATGAATCTAGTGTTTACCCGAATTTTTCTAGGATGCGCGCCGTCATTCAAAGACTCCTGATACTCTCCTTGAGCACTGGCGTATGGACTGCATTGTTTGCGATCTTTACCGTGATCACCGTACGTAACTCATACCTCATACATGCTCATACATGGAAGAAATCCTCGCCGATACAGATGCTCGCCTTTCCAAATACACAAATTTACGTGGGCCTCTACTTTCCCCTGAGTCCCCTGTATTGCAATACCGTCCTCGTGAACTTGAACGCGCGGCAGATGTTTGAGAAACTTGAGCGTCTCGAGCGTCGTCCTGTCATCGGTTCGATCACATTCTGGAGGGACACCGAGTCCATGACTCCTACCGTAGCTTCAGGTCAATCTAACGGGGTGGGCCATGAGCTTTCGTTTGGACGGGTGAGTTATTCGTCTTCCTGTTCGGGCAAACTTGACCCTGTCACTTTTCTCGTAAATACACAGATACCTCGCCATCGATGTCTACCAGAAAACCAGAGACGCATGGCGGAGGCAGGTGTGCAAGCCTCGCCGTGCACCTCCGCGGTTGACGAGTGGGCGTAGCATTAACGATGGGATACAGGGAGAAACGGAAGGACCATGTCATTATACATTCAGTCAACCATTGCAGAGCGAACACGGATGTCGTGGAGACTTCGTGCTGACCTTTGTGCATACCCAGACCCGCGTCGTAAGTAATCGTTATTCCATCATGGGTCACAATACTTGCAAACTCTGATCGCATACACTGCCGGTGTCCTTGCGAATCAGCGGTGGAGCGTAGGTGCTCAAAGAGGTTATGTTATGGCCATTTGTACATCACTTTCGTTTTCTAAGATCGATCTATTCCCCAGAAGATCACGATAAAGTTGTGATTATTTTCCATGTGCCACCAAGATCAGACAATTCAGCCTTCTGCTTCAACTCAACCATGATGTCTGAAGTTGCAAGAGTTGTTTTGGAACATCCCTTGCACAGAATGTTGAAGTCATTCTGGTCGGTGCTGCCAGCTAGTCATCGTCAGTTCACACTTCACACAATCACACGCCTACTTGAAAACCCCATCTGCTATTCTGATTCAGAGTTGTCATTATCCACCCCACTGTTCTCATTATCTTTCAACCACTGCTCGATCCACGTCACAATCCGAGCCACATTCTCTTCCAAGTCTTCGTTCGTGTTACTTTCTAGCTCCACAACGATCCCTGGTTGATACGAATCCCTCGCCTCGTCGCACACGACACCCATAATCTCCGCTTCGTTGTTTTCTTGAATTTTCTTCAGTGGATAACCCCTAAAAAAATGTGTGATTTATTTTCTCGTCAGCCTGCCGGTGACGATGCACCCCCCCCACCAGGGGTAACAAGCACGCACCGCCTTTCCAGTCTATCCCAGAGCGTGGTGTGATGACAGCGTAGGACGACGACCAAGTCGGCCCAACGTTCAGGATAAATGTCGCATGTGTGCCAGTCGAGAATCACGCCACCCCTCGATACGCGCGGTTCGAGTTGGTCCAGGACCTGCGAGGAGCCACGCGTCAGCCAATGCCCAAGCCCGTCGGATGTGTGCAAGGAAAGAGCGATACGAAGCAGAAACGATTCTGGAGAGTTACCTTATCCTCATCGACGGTATAGGATTGCCACTCTTCGTCGAACCCTTCGTGTAGGCCTCGCATCTTGACCAACTCTCCGACGTTGAGGTGTTGCAAGGGCACCGGAGACTCTTGTACAAGGAGTTGGGCATGGGTTGACTTTCCAGTTCCTGGTGTACCAGTGATGACGATGACGGGGGAATGCCTGATCATATCTTAACGAACTGGCGATGAATCTATCAAGGTTACTAATGGTTACGTAAGATCTCATATGCTTGAAGTACTAGCAACGGGACTAAGTCACTGTGCAAATGGATGCCAATGTCCATGCGCGTAAAAATAAAAGGCGCTGATTAATAAGAGAAGATCATGAGCCATGGATTAAGTACAATCTGACGAAGTCGTGTTTCAGCAGAGTAAGAAGAGGCATGCAAGTAAGACTGCTCACAGGAAAGAGTATATGGGACCCCACGACGATACTAAAGAGGGAAGACATAATGGAGGATCAGCACCAATGGAGTCTACTAGGCAACGACTTACGCGAGCGGGAGGATTACTGCCCAGTCCTCCGAGTTCACCTGCCATCCAACAGGGACAACGTTCACAGACGAACTCAGCACAATCATCCCAGCGGCCATTAAGATGCTCAACACAAGCGCCACTCGGAAACGTCGCCATATCTTGGGCACTTCAAGGAAGAAGTTGGAACGTTCGACCTCCTTCTTGGTGGCTCCCCAAGAAATGTTGTACGAAAATAGGTGGGTGAGAAGCGCTGTAGACAAGTGGATACTGAGACCACCAAAGAAGAAAAAGCTGGAACGGGGAAGGGTAACCGACTACATTCAGAAGAGAGTAAGCGAAGTCGTCGGGAGCACGCACAAGAAAGGAATCCATTTCACGTTCTCTGTCAGAGATGATATCAAACTGCGGTGCCCGAGGCGGTATTCAAGCAAAGTGAAACCCAAATTTCCAAGTCCAGGAAAGACTACCGTGCAAGCCAACCATACCTCGAAGCTGTGAAGGAAGAAACCGTCGATCACAAATTGAAATCCGAGAAGCAGATAGTTGAGAAGAGACAGAATAGCAGCTGCGGCAATCCCGTCTGTTTATTGGATGGGCGGTCAGAACGAATGCCCCAAGGCTATACAGTAGCAGCTCACAGTATGAGAACATATCTAGGAGTTTGAGTCAGTCAATATAATGCAGGAAAAACGCTGAAGCCTTACATGCCATCATAGCAAACTTATAATGGACTGGCGCACCAGACCATACAAAGATACGAAGTTGTTTCGCAATAGGCCCTTTTCTCCACCACTCGATCAGGGGGTTGAAGATGAGTTCGTTGCAGCCTAGCACAAATTCAGTGTCACGAGTGTAATTTATTGGACGAAATATTACTCACCATACGAGTACTTTTGCCAGCGATTGAGCTCGTCGTCGACAGTCAAGGAAACCCCTTCCTTGAAACCACCATTCGAATAGGTCGCCCAACGAATGTTATAGCCCTTGAGCTAGTAAACCCGAATTCAGACAGCCAGAATTATAACTACAGTGAAAAGAATTACCTGAAGACGTAGTGCCATGTCAAAGTCTTCCGAGACGTTAGATTCTGACCAAATCTTTTTCTTTCCATCCGCAGGGTCGATAAAAGCCGCATCTTGAAGTGCAGACCAACGTAAAAAGGCATTATGTCCTACAAATGGCGCGACCTCCCCATTTGCGCAGCCAATGGAAATGGACTTGTTGATCCTGCGCGTGAAGTGGGCGATACCATTCTCAAAGTAATGCCATGCGACCTGCATGACATCTATGAAAAGTGATATCAATATTTTTGTGGCAAGAGAAGTCTGAAAGAAGGAGAACCAACCAGATTCGTGCTGGATGATGGCAACATCTGGACACTCTGCGAGTTCCCGGGCAGCATCGCGCAGACAATCCTAAGTCCAGTGAGAAAAATACAAGAATACACTGCCGGGAGTGCGAACCTCTGGCACGATCGTATCGGCATCGACGATCAAGATGATCTCGCCAATTCGAATGGATTTCCCGTTCGACGCCCACGGGCGCCACTTTCCCCCGTTTTCCTCGTACGTCTCTTCAACAGCCATCTCTAGCGCCTCGTTTTCAAGGGATTGACACGCGTCCTCTTCTATTTCACCTCGTTCCACAGCTTCCTCGAGAGTCTTCAGGTGCTTCTCCATCTTTATGCCAAGCGCCAGGCCATAATTCATGTTGGAGGCTTTCTTAAAACGCCCTGCGCGCTTGAAGCCTCCAGGGGAGTTATCATGCTTAGGACGGGCGACCCATCCGATGTTATGATTGGCATAGAAAGCGACGCGTTCCTGACGTTGTTCCTCACTGATGACCTGCAGACCATCCTCATGGACGAAAATGGAGGATGTACCTCCTTGACGAGCGTAAGTCTGCATAGCTTTCTTGAGGGAGTTCACAGATGGGGTGCTACATAAGAACGATGAATTAGGTCTGGCGTATAATGCGTGTTTTTTTTCGAGACGTACATGGTCTCTGTCAAGCTTTCCTTAAACACTGGGAGTTCGATCGTAATGTGAGGCAAGGCAGCATCTACCTCCTTGTTTGGTTTGGGGCGGATGGCAGAATAATATCTGGAATTCTCATAATACTGCGCGACAGGTCCGAACCTAAACATGAACTTAGCAGATAATAAGGGTAGTACCGAACAGACGTACACCAGCGAAATATTTCCAACAAGCTGCAGGCAGAAGAACTATCTCGACTCAGCATGAGATTTTCTGATTCAAGTGAATGACCTACCAGTGCGATGCAGAATAGGAAGGGAGACGTGGAAAGCAGGGCGAATCGTACATAGTTGTTGTCTTGAATCCACTCTGCGAGCAGGACAGCAACTCCACTTCCTATAAAGACTGAAAAAGAACACAAAACGAGTCAAGAAAAAGCATGGCGCGTCGAGCGAAAGATCTTACAGATTGACAGAGCAATTGCAAGTCCACAATAAAACGGGGCATACAGACGAATTGGTCGTGGTGCCTTTACAGGACTGTCTTTCTCGAGGTCCGATGATTGAAGTTCGTCCGCCTTCCGAGTTAACCTCCAGTTCCAACGCGACGAAGACTTGGGCTTAGGGGTAGACTTTTCGTTCACTTGTCCCTTCTCAGTGATAGGAAGTTTTTCGGTCGTAGTGTTACCGGACAGATTAACATCTGAAGGAACGGTTGAGGGTACTGCGGAAACGTCCACAGAACCCGATGTTGTTGGCCTCATCGAGGTGTGGCGATGTCTCCACACGAGCTTGATCATCTTCTCGTCGAGATCTTGGCACAGCGGTATTATATTCTCAAAGCTATCGGCCCAGGCAACTATGGCACGCTCGTCTCGCTGTCGTGGAAGGATCACGATGTGAGTTTGGAGCCGGAATGACAAGCGCAGTGAAATTTCTTACGATGAAGGCTGCACACTGTTCCTTTTCAGCGCGGGGCAATTCGTTCATTGTCCCGAGTACTTGTATCTTAGTGTCCGCGTCGATATACATCGAACTCTCATTTGGAGTTCTATGTTCATATGTCATATCATTGTTCAGCAAGGCAGGTCCCAAAGGAATGTGACCTTACTTACATCGTGCCAAATGCAGCATGTACCGCGGCGCTACGGATTTTGACGGCGACGACGGGATTTAGCAATCTGACTGCCGCCTCAAACGGCACCAACAGTGCATTATCATACGGGAAGACTCTGAATTGGCCAGTTTCTGTGCGAATGCAGACACCTGTTGCGATCCCTTCCTCCGCGGGCAGAAACCAAGCTTCTCCCTGCGTCTAACCGCAAAACATGAGCAAGATAGATGGTTTGCATACCGGAGTAGCGCACCAGCTGGTATACATGATGAAGGAGGGCATCGTAGGGATCGTAGTCCATGGCAGCCATTGCGAGAACACCTAGCAAGGAACAACCAATAGGTGAGGTATAAGAGAGCGGGAATGGAGGGAAATTGAAAATTGAGGGATAGAAATATTGTACGACCAAGATTCGGCAGAATGTTTGACTCTTGACAGATTATAGGCATGCACACCCCTCCGGGTTGGCAGCAAGGCACCATCGGATGTGAGATTCCTTTGCGAAAATAGTTGTATATCTTCTTCGAATTTCCTTTCAAAGTATAGCGTGTAAAATTGTTATCTGGTGAGCGGTGAACGCGTAGTAGCTTCCATGCACACGTCACGAGAAAGGCACTGAACGAGCCTGCACTGCTGACATCTAGGGCACTAATGAGTCGGGAAAGTTATACAGCCGAAGATCGTTGACCAGTCAGGACCAACCGAGATGTTGACAAGACGGGAGGAGTTTGCTCATCGATGGGCGGCGGTTGACCGCGTAGAGAACTCACAGAAGATTCAGATAGGGGATGTACCTCACGCATGCTCTCCACACGGCTTGATCGATCCGCACTGAACCCCGGCAGCAAGCAGCCTCGAGGCAATGACGAATGGTGAGGGAAGTCGACATCTGCGCAAGCGCAATTCTTCCCATTGGTTGTACCTGCCGAAGCCCATCAGGGTTTTGTTCAGCAACTAACTGACCTAGACCATCGTGACGGAAATAGAGCATCAAATTGGACGTAGTGTGGGAGGAAAGTAAGAAGCATACTGTGTGGAAATGAGTTGGACACCCGAAAGGGACGCACAGGGCCTGTGACAAGCGGTCATGATCTGCCGGTTCGAACACGGCTATGTAGGTTGTTCCTAAAACTCGAGGCATGTCGCATAAACGTTTTTGCTTTAGCCTCTTTCAAGCCACTCGGTATGAGTGGACGCCAGAGTCCTGGATAGCTCCTCCCTGTCCCATTAATACATACAATGGTTCGTCATTCCGTAGATGACGGCGTTGGGGGATCACAACGATAGACAAAAAAATCTTTAGACTAGGTTCCATTTGTGAACAAGACATACCTTGATGCCAAGTTGATGGGATCAAAGAAGAGGTAAAAAAGTTGGGAAAGGGCACACTTTGTAAGAATGGCTGCTAACCAAATTGACATAAATTTACTTTTGAACGTGCAAAATCTCGCGCAAGACTCAGCTAGCTAGCTCGGCATGGTCAAGGAAGTCCAGTGCTACAGCGTGCAGTGGTCCAAACACCGTCCTCGTTCAGGCCTTTATCGATTATTAAAATTTTGAAGTAGAGGGGTAACGTGAAGCGTACGTATTAAGACGGCGGCACTGTGGCATCCTGGCATCCCCGAGACTGATTAGTTATGTCAAGATAGTCTCCTGCGAAAAAGTTACCTCCTCACTCGCAACGCCATTAGACGTATCGTTCACATGTACTAAACATGACCAGCCGACGACCCTCTTTCTACAGCCGGTTTCACCCCATGCTGCATGCTGGAAGAAGTTCCTGAATCGTGGCAACTGAGTCACCATCGTACTATCCCGCTGGCATCCCCAATTCTGTGGTATGCCATTCCAGAGGACCCCAAGAACTGATCGTAACATGCATTCATTGATAAGTTCTCATTTGCTTCAGACGGGTGCTGGCCGTGCTGTAAGTTCCGCAATATACCTTGTTCCTCCTTGTTGATGACCCGCGGTGGCCAACCAGGGCGGCGCCGTAACTTGAAGCCTCCTTTCTCAGGTCAGCCGTTGGCTTTCGAGCCGGAAACGAGTAAACACCAACATGTAATGATTGTCCAATGCGATTGCGAATTCCGCCGATGTGTACCATGCACCAGCCCCCTCCGCCACCTCCATTATCATACATGCTACTAGTAGTATCGTTCCACTGAGAGCGTAAAGATCTATAGACATTCAAGAAAGAACTGTCCAGCCGACTATCAGTAAGAGAATATCATCAACCAGGGATTCAGCACGATCTGCGGTACCGGTTAGCGTCAAAGTCTGGATACAACGAAGCAAAAACTTTACTCACAGGGAAAAGGACGTGACAGCCTGCCACGAGTGCGAGTGGAAAGAGAACCGCCCAATACGTGCCCGGAATCTGCCAGTCTGGCGTGACCACACCTTCAAGACTGAAGATAATCATCGCAGCAAAGCATGCAAACGATACGGCGAACGTGAACCAGAACCGTTTGAGGATCCGGGGTACCTCAATGAAGAAATTGGATCGCTCCACTTCTTTCTTTGTTGCCCCCCATGTGATGTCGTACGAGAACAAGTGGGCTAGGAGCGCTACGCTCAGGTGGATGCTCAGACCGCCAAAGAAGAAAAAACTGCATCATCAGACACGCGTTAGCCAATGCCCACAAGAAATGGTGCGAATGACATACAAGAATAGTATCCATTTGCTTGTCTCGATGACCGAATCGATGAGGCCACGGTGACCGAGTCGATACTCCAGCATGGTGTAGCCCAAGTTTCCGGATCCAGGGAATACAGCAAGGATGGCCAAAAAAACCTCAAAGCTGTGGAGGTAGTAGCCGTCGGTCACGATACCCAACCCGAGAAGAAAATAATTTAGGATAGATAGCGATGTTGATGCAGCAATTCCATCTACAAAAAAGACGAGTTCTTGACGTTAGACGGCCAGTCCATGCCACTTACAATAAGAGAACATATCTAGATAAACGCCATTAATCAAGGTGCGCTCCATCAAATCCATATACACATACATGCCATCACGCTCAATTTGTAGTGAACGGGGGCACCAGACCACATGAAAATGCGCAATTGCTTATTGATCGGGCCTAAGCGCCACCATCTAATCAACGGATTGAAGATCAGCTCGCTGCAACCTGGCAATGACCCATGTTAGCGTGCGAGACTGGTACGATGATCCGACCGTACCATAAGAATACTTCTGCCACCGGTTTAACTCATCATCTACCGTGAGGGACACGCCCTCCTTGAAGCCACCCTCGGAGTATGTCGCCCATCGAATGATGTAGCCTTTCAACTAGATTTCCAAGATGAGCTCGGATGACGGCCAAATGCAAAAAGTTCGGACGTACCTGAAGACGCAAAGCCATGTCAAAGTCCTCGGATACATTTGATTCAGACCAGATCTTTTTCCTCTCATCGGAAGCGTCAATAAAGGCGGCGTCTTGGAGTGCTGACCACCGAAGGAATGCGTTGTGACCCACGAAAGGAGCCACCTCACCGTTTGCACAACCCAAGGAAATACACTTGTTAATTCGTCGCGTGAAATGTGTGATGCCATTTTCAAAATAGTGATGAGCAACTTGCATCACGTCTGTGGGTAGGGTATGCTGAGCACCTCGGCCGTCAAAGTACAACGTGAATTGCATACCTGACTCGTGCTGGATGATCGCAACTTCGGGACTTTCGGTGAGCTCCCGCGCAGCATCACGTAGACAGTCTTCAGGGACGACAGTATCTGCGTCTACCAGCAGGACGATCTCTCCAATTCGAACTGATCTGCCGTTGCATGCCCAAGGTTTCCACTTTTCGCCACTCTCCATGAACACCTCGTCGCACGCCAAGTGCAATGCACGGTTCTCAAGGGGTGTGTCGTCGACTTGACCTAACTCATCCCGTTCCTCCGCATCCTGGAGTACCTTGAGATGCTTCTCCAACTTCAGGCTGAGGTCGAGACCGTAGTTCAGGTTGGATGCTTTCTTGAATCGCCCGGCACGCTTGAACCCGCCAGGGTTCGAGTCATGTGCTGGACGAGCCACCCATCCGATGTTATGGTCTGCATAGAAAGCGACGCGGGCTTCGCGATCCTTCTCGGATATCGACTGAAGACCATCGTCGTGAATGAAGATGGCTGACGTTCCACCTTGACGAGCATAAGTTTGCATAGCCTTTTTCAGATGAATGACAGAGGGGGCGCTACAAAGAAGAGTCAGTCACGAACAATCGACATGCATCATCACCAGGTAACTAACATCGTCTGCTCCAAGCTCTCTTTGTAGACGGGCATCTGAATAGTAATATGAGGGAGATTTGAGTCCACCTCCTTATTGGATTCAGGTTTAATCGCGGAATAGTAGCGGGAATTTTCGTAGTATTGTGAGACAGGTCCAACGCTGTTTGATGACGAAGTTCAGAAATGTTCAGTGTCCACATACTGTCGACTCACACCATGCTAAGATTGGTGACAATCTGATTGCAAAAGAACTTGAAGGTCCGATGAGCACAGGTGAAATTCGGTGGCTCGGAATTACTCACAATGGATACGCAAAACGTGAAAGGTGCCGTAACAAGAAGAGCAAATCTGATCCAGTTTCCGTCCAGAAGAGACTCTTGTAAAAGCATGGTAACTCCGCTACCGATGAAAACTGAGAAGAATTGCATTAGTCGAGCATCTCAGACGGAGCAAAACTTACAAATGGCCAATGCGCAGCCCAGACCATTGTAGAGAGGAGCCAAGAGCCTCATTTGACGTTGCCTTGGCGACACCCTTTCTATATCTTGCCGATGTGCAGACCGAGTCGAGCGCCAGCTAAATAGCTTCCAAAGCGATCTCACTGGCTGAGCACCCTGGCCTCTGTTCACGGGTCCCCCTTCGACGACGGGGTTGGATGAAACTTCCTTTGACTTCGATTTCTCGGCAAGACACTCATCGGATGGGTTATTGGAGGATAACTCGGAGGGAGGGTCAGAGACGTTGGCTCGAACACGCCAGACAAGCTTGATCAATTTTCCTTCAAAGTCGCGGTATAAGGGAATAATGCCATCCAAGTCGTCGGACCAAAGGACAAGCACACGCTCATCACGCTAAGTGAGAAACAACTACGTCAGAAAATTGAGGGCGTCGAAAGGGGAGAGTATTACAATGAATGCGCCACATTGTTCCTTCTCTGCGGTTGGCAGTGCAGCCATGGAATCGAGGATTTGGATGCGAGTATTGTGATCGACATAGATTGCAGTCGCATCGTCGGACCTATGGGAAGCATTGTACGTGGGTCTTGTAGCTCAGAAAATGATAACAGCAGACGTACACAGTTGCCAAGCCTGCATGGACTGCGGCGCTGCGCACCTTAACAGCGACAACAGGATTCAGAGCGCGAATCGCTGCCTCAAATGGCGCCAGGAAAGGATTCTCGTAAGGAAAGACCCGGAAGTGTCCTGGTTCGACTCGAATACAGACTCCGGCAGAGATGTTCTCTTCTGAAGGTTTGAACCAAGCGTCACCTTGAGTCTAGTGTCGTTGAGTTGCGGAAGGACGGTAACGAAGGAGTGGAATGGGAGGGCTTACTCTCTTGAAGATGTGATGGAGGAGGGCGTCGTAGGCGTCATAATCCATAGCCATATTGGAGCCCGGGAAAGTATATCAGAATAGGGAGGGTACGACAAGTACGGAGAGGACCCGTAGACACCTTCCGGAGGGATGGGAAAGGGGTGCGAGGTCACGACATGTTGGGCCGGACCTTGGAGGTATAAGTAAGAGGATTTGAAAGTAGAGCACGGGTACGAAATCCGGCAGAAATGAATGCAAAGTCGGGAGACAAGTTGATGGCATAGCCCAATTTGGGAAAGGGCAGGCAGGTGGATATATTGTGGGACTAAAGGCGGAAAGATGATAGCCCGAATGCGATGCAGACTTCTGACGTTAATTACGACGAATCTGCGTGGTTGGACGGGAAGCCTACGACAGGAGAGATGAACAAGGATAATGGAAATAGCAAATTCCGAGATGGATAAGCGGTGCGCACATAACATACGTGATCGTTTGAAGACAATCCACTTCCCTGGCAGAGATCGTTCGTGAGAGGATCTGTGACACAATGAAGTGATTCGGGTGGAGTGGGTGCTGGAATGAGTGTCGCCAAAGCCCAGTGGGAACGAGGGGATCGAGAGTGCCTGATGATTAGCGATATTTTTGGGACAGTCTTCCTCGTCGGACATCAGCGAGAATTATGGGCCAGTTCGGGACAGACCTTTGGGCCCAACTGGTTGATGGTACGCGACGTGAACTGGCGATCACTTTTGGCTTAGCGCGCCTTGCGCTACCACACATATGGCGGACGGCCATGTTAACGGGGCTACCTGCGAGGTGAACTACATACCGCTGTCGAGGAGATGATGATCCCCGGTCCGAGGAGTTTGAAGTCTGATCAAGTTTGGCTACTGCGAGGGAGCCTAACAGTCAGTCTGTCGTGAAGTAACAAGCAAAACGGAGGGTAACTAGCCAGCATCGCTAGCGACAGCACGGTGGCGTGAGGTCAGCGTCAGATCTCGGAGCACGTGGCGTGAGTCACTTATACCTCGAATTCGGTAGTGTTTCCCAAGCATCATGCATCGACCAACGGACGGATTCACCAACGCAGCAACCCGACTTCTTGCTTCACTTACCTGACGCCACTCCGTGTTCAACGCCAGCAGCCCTTCTCGGAACGTTTCTCGAGAACGGACCAGTTCAACGACCACCGTGACGACAATGTGTCTTTCCTGCCAGCTAGCTGTTCGACCCTGACAACAAATTGATCCCATCGAGTCATGTCCATCGTAACTCGGGTGCCTTGGCCAGTTTACTGTTTCTTAGATCACCACATCGCTTTGGGACCGAACAATGTACATACAAACGACGAGATATAACAAGTTAAGTCTCGGGAACAGATATGCAGAGCCAAGGGTAGGTGTGACGTATTGCTCCACCTACTACATCATCATCACCAACTGTCTGTCGTTACAATCTCATGCAATTTTTTCAGGGTACCAACAAACAAGACCTCTCGCAGATAACAAAAGAGCACCGTGTCGTGTTTCACGGTTTGTGACGGCCTCGCAAAAGTGTCAATTCGGATATGTCCTGTTGAACATCACAAAACACGCTTGCTGGACTTCGACTTGCCGAGGACATGCCAGTGCTCAATGGCATCTTTGAAAGGTTATGACTGAATCAAGCAAGTAGTCTCCGATCCCGCCTCTGACAAGTTGCCGGCATCTGTACAACTAGACTCGAGGGGGTCAAAAAGGAAACTACTGTCGCAGTACTTCCTCTAGCCCATCAGTAACATTATTAGTTACATTGCAATCTTGGGCACGTCCGTTTTCATCCTCTCCTATCAATAAATCTAGACAGCTAAGGATTTCGTTATCCAAAGGATCCTTTATCCGCAACCCACATATCAGGTCGGGTGGCTGCCTCGTCACGGAATGTCTCCCTTACCCCTCGGCACCTTTTTTTGGTTTATTGCAGGTATTGCCAAGATGGCGCTTGAAGATGGATGTTTTTACTTTGTTTTTATTTTATTTTTGGGATCGGACTCGCCAGCATTGCCTTACTCCGATGCTATGCTCTCGGCCATGATACACCGCGACGGAATATTCTTTCAGGTCCCTCCAGCCCTCCTTCTTTCACCCATGTGTTTTCTCCTGGTTCTCCGTCCGATTAACATGCGGATTATACCTGACGATTACCTGGTGCGTGGGCACCTCCGCCATGCTTCGCTTCCGATACATATTTTGCTCTGCTGGTGCATTTATGGCGGTCAAATAAACTTCCATTCCAGTATGCATCTTTAATCGCTACCAAATTTGACATGGTTTTCCTCGATACCGCCACCGTTGTGTCACAGACCCCACGATTCAATCATTATGCGCCACATTGCGAAAACAACCGCACTAGTACAAAACGAGGCGCAAGAAGTTACCCCGAAAATAAACGCACTGATCATGAGATCATCGCGCGCACGAAATAAATGGCTCGATACTGAGTCATTTCTATGGACTAGGAACATCACTGATATCACTCCACACTGTACATATGGGTTCAAAACTGGACGGAAATGACGCGCCCAATATGTTGCCAAGTTTGCATCTTGGCATCATTTCATTGGGTGAAGGGGAAAGGTGCCGACGTGGCTACGTCAACGCCCTGTGCGTCTGGAGGTGGAGATAAGATGTGTTATCGCCACGAGGAACGTCACTCACAATACGCTGGTCATATTCGGCTCAAAGATGCTGCAAGGTATGCTTAGTTCCGGATGCGGCCCTGGAGGCACTATCGCAAAGATAGTGGCAGATAATGTGTTGGATCGCTATATGTTCGTAAACAGAAGGGCTTCTAGTGGCCACCAGTGGCACAAGCTTGAATGTCGCCGCTGAGCGGCGCAAAAAAAAAAAGTCGGGTGACGGCAAATCGCTGAGTTTTCCTTTGACTGAACCGGGGCTGCGCGGCCTGGGCGTGCGGCGAGTAATGTTGATCGATGGCGAAGCGCTCGTATACACGTCGTCCGTGTGATCCTCGTGCCAGGAGGATTCATGTGTTTGAGTTGCATTCGCGATACCAGAAATGTGGTTTGGCGATTCTTGTCGGGTTCTGAGGCGAGGTTTGTGAGGGGAAGACATAGTCGCCGGAAACGACCAAGTCCACATCCCAGCAGGTATCCCATTGCTTCTTTCACTCTATCAGCGTCTTTTTTTTTTTTTTACCAGCGCTCGCTTGACAGCTAACTTGTAGATTAGCATCGCCCTGATGAGTCAACGAGACGATAAACGGACTGGTCGAGGCCGTTGGCGGGAGAGTTCTGTCAAAAATGCCACATAGCAGCTGCTTCTACAGAACCTGTGTCTCTTGGCGCACCGTGGACTCATGCCCACGCTCTGTCACAAGACGTTGCTCGAATGCCCTGAAAGCGATGTACCGCGGGGCGGCGATACTGCGATTCGACACAGGGAAAAAGCGTTCCCCATCGACTGCGACTTCTGACTGCCAGTCCGGACCGCAAGGAGATATGATGGACATCGCATCTCAGATTCACAATCTCAAGATTGGTTCCACAGACAGGGGTACGGTACCGTTACTTAAGTACGCCACCACCAAAGTGATTTCCCAGTACAAATACGGAATTACACAATCCTCATGGAAATTGCAGGTTACTTCAGGTCTGAGAGGGCCTTAATACTTATGATATGACGAATCTCGCGTGCTAGAAAAAGTCCTATAACACGGCTACCATATTCCCCTCATAGCCCATCCTAGTATCTGTCAGTAGCGTCTCTTGCGCGCCATGCCTCCCTCTCCCAAACGTTCAGAAGGTGTCAGAATCCCTGAGCCTCCATTCTTCCTCGGTGAAGAACGTCGCGCAGGCCGTACTGGCGACCAGCGGTCACAGTCCACTTCGACCCCCAGCGTGTCACGTCCCTCAACCCCTGGGACGAATCCCTTCTCGACCCCCGCAAGTAAGAACACCGACCTTTCGGCGAGCCAAGGGTCCATCCCGCCTCTTCCAGCTATGCGGGGCGAGGTCGAGCCAGAGATACCGCCCCGCCAAGGGGTGTCGATCGCTGCCCGCTCAGACATTCCCCGTTCGGCCTCCTACTACGGCGGTCGCGCCACCCTACCGAGCCGGAATTCCTCCGGCATCCGGATCCGCGAGACCTTTGCAGCTCCCCCTTCGCGGCCACTAACAGCAAACTCCACCATACCCTCGTTGTCTCAGAAGCGGATAACGCGTATGCGCTCTACTCTCCTCGATGACTCTAGTACCATTGAGAAGCCGTGGATCTCGAAGAAAGACCCATATGCGCGGATTGCATATTTCGTAACCTACGGCGTCGCTTTCCTCGGCATCGTTGCCTCTGCCGTCCGATGCTACTTTGGGTACAGGAGCGTGCCCGTGATCAAAGGGAACTTGTGTATGGTGCTCGATGAAGAGTTTAATACGGATACCGACACTGTTTTCGGCGCAGGCGGAAATTGGTTCCGCGAGATCGAACTCGGAGGCTTTGGGTAAGAATTACTCGTTCGGCCCCGGGCTAAGCAGGCACACTCACGTCTCATTTACGCCAGTAACGGGGAGTTTGAGATGACTACATCATCTTCAAACAATTCTTACGTCCAGGACGGGTACCTCTACATAACACCGACCTTGACGTCAGATTCCATCGGCATGGACAACGTGTTCGACGGTTATACCTATAATCTCACCGATTGCACTTACAACGAAACCAATCCGGAATCTCTGCCTGGTGGAAGTAACAGCACCGCGTTCAATGCCAACGCATACTACCAAGCGTGTGGCGCTGTCAGCAACAGCACAAGTGGTGCTGTCATCAATCCCGTTCAGAGTGCCCGCATCAGCACCAGAAATAGTGCTAGTATCCGATACGGTCGAGTCGAAGTCAAGGCCAAGCTGCCAAGAGGGTGAGTATCTTGCAACTTCATGTGAACAATGCGATATTCACCAACGTCCACTTCCATCAGCGACTGGGTAGGCGTCAAATATCGTTCGACGACCGTGTCCTCACATTTGTGTTATAGCTTTGGCCAGCTATCTGGATGCTTCCTGTGAATAACTCGTATGGGCCTTGGCCACTCAGCGGTGAAATTGACATCATGGAATCTCGCGGCAATGCCCGTTCATATCCTAACCAGTGAGCCCAAATGCCTTCCCTTTCCGTCAACCCAAATTCTAAGAGATTTGGATAGGGGGATTGACTACGTTCGCGGTTCGCTTAACTGGGGACCACTGGCTTTCCTGAATGCCTATTATAAAACCTTTGGTTGGTGGACACAGCGTCGGACCGACTACGGGGAAGCATTCCACACTTACGTTTTAGAATGGACTTCGAGCTTCTTGTGAGCACCTTTCTTTGGACTTCTGCATTTTCCCTCTATACTGAAATATGTCGTTTTAAGGCGCATTTACGTCGACTCAAGACTTACTTACACGCTCCAGCTGACCTTTGACGAACCTTTCTTCAGCCGCGGAGACTTCCCCCCCGTTGTCGAAAACGGGTCGACGCCGATCGTCCTTCAGAACCCCTGGATAAACGGAACCAACGCCACACCGTTCGACCAGCGTGAGCATCCCTTTCTTTCGGCCCGGCTAGACATTGGAACCGGACGTTATTGACGCAACATCATTTCTTCTTTTCCTTAGCCTTCTATTTGATCTTAGATCTCGCTGTCGGCGGTACGAGCGGGTGGTTCCCTGATAACGCAGGCAACAAGCCATGGTTGGACGGTTCCAACATCGCCATGCGTCAGTTTGCGCTCTCGCAGGACAAGTGGTATTCCACTTGGAGATCTGATGGGGAAAGCCGGTCATTCATCATGTACGTCGCAATTCACTTTCCTTTTCGCGCAAACCGGGTGCTAATGTCCGCCGCGTGGCTCAGCGACTACGTCAAGATGTGGCAGCTCTGCTAAGCATAGGCAAAGAAATTCAGTACTTCAAAGATACTTTTTGGGACAGTATCACCTAATATATACCGCGACTTGTTCTATTTTTCTCTGGTGTTTCTTCGTACAATGTTCAAAACAAACGAGTCTAGTAGATCCCATTGTCGCTGACAGATTTGAAGAACTTCCATATGAGTTGTGCATTCTGATATCACAAGGCATATGCCTATAATCACGCCAGGACGAGGGACTCGGCCGACTTGAAGTCACTCTTGAATGCTTGAAACTTGAAACTTGTATGATCTTGGACTGCGTCAAGAGTCAAGGTAACGTGTACTCAACATCACGTGACATTGTCTTTGTGGGCTTTCCCGCCGCGATGCCTTCGCCCCCCACCCACTAGATAAATTAGTGCATACAGTTTAATGTCAGTGGATAGTATGTGCGTGTATAGTTCAATACCAGCATGGCAGTACATATATGTGTATGCCAGTGGTTGGTACCAACAGATCGAGAGGAACACGCGTATGGAGTACTAGTACTGTACCAGTGGACATGTGGTAGCACGCATTAAGCGCGCAACTGCCTCTGCATGTGGGTAAGCATTCCAATGAGACCTCACCCAAAACATTATCTCTGAGATGTATTATTTACATTACATAGTCGGGATAATTACAGCGCAGCGTAGAAGAAGTGATATTATCTTCAATTCATTCGAAGAAAGGTGACAACGACTCATGAAGAATACATAAAACCCGCCAGATCCTAGAATCTCCACAGTGTATGATTACGAATAATCTAAGGAAACGCAACGTCAGCACTGGACAGGTTCTTTGAAAAATAAAATGCATGCGTATGTGTTACCAATTTCGATCATTGCAGCAAACCTCCAATCAGCAAGGCGCGGTAGGTGTTGTCATCTGTACAGGGATCTGAGAAGTTAGTGCCACGTCGTCCTCGCCACATTCTTCAGAGAGTTGGCTGTCCATCCGTAAGTTGGATACATTAAATTCTACATTGTCATTACCTTGTGTCGGCTCGGGGAGCGCGAACAAGAAGCGACCTCACAGCTCTGCATGAGGCAATTGTGCTAGGATGTGTGATTAGTTAGTCATTGCAGCCCATCCATGATTCGAGCATTGGGATACCTCGCAGTTGAGGCTGAAAATAGACCGTCCATCAAATCATACCATATCTCACCACAGTAAATAACCCACCCACGAGCCCAGTCATAATCACCAAAGCTAGTCCATATTAAATTACGGCCAGATTGAAAAGAGTGCCAACCTTACCATTGACGCCCATGAAAGAAAAGACCTGGAGTTATTATGCATGTGGGGTCAAGAACATGATTGGAGAGAAGTACAACAGGCCCACCGTCGGTGTGATATAGGTTACCACTGCCACGACAAAATACAGAAGGCCTTGTGCGCGCAACCGCTTCATCAAGGGCGATTTAGACTTAAATACCTGTGTCGAGAGTGCCACGATGGATAGAACGAGGACAAGGAAATCATAGCATAAGGCTTGCATGTCGGAGTCGTAGAATGAGCACACCAATTTGAATGTCACGGTAATGATGTGACTTACAGTATAACAAGACAGCCGCGTTCACTGCTGGATGCATGATGCTAACACGACACTCTCCGCTATTATGGGCAGGTTGAAGGTTTGCAACGTCTAATCATAAGGTATGGTAAGTCGGAGAATCCTCAAGGACACATTCGTACCTAATGCCAGTATGATCCAATGTCCTAGTGCAGCAATCAATAGCAAAAGGTGCACCAAACGGGAGTCCTTCCAGATCACCCATCTACATCCTGGTAAGATGCGAACAGCCGACACGTGTTTTAAATCACAGACTCACGTACGAATCATGAAATTCATCGAGGCACATCCCAAAGCGATATCTCCAGATATCTATGGCCCAACGACGTTTCAGCAACATTGAATGGTCATGAAAATATGCTCTTGTTCTCACTGCTTCAACTGTGGAAAAGCCTGACATAGAACAACTTGAATAAGTCACATGAAAAAAAAAAAGATAATAAAGACTGACATAGACAGCTGGATATAATTTTAGGTAAGGTTGTCCTGATTGCACTTGATACGAGATGAATGGGTTACATCGTGCACCATTGCTCCACAAGGGCCAAACTTACAGCACAAGAAGAAAAATGAGCTGAAACATCCGTCCAACAAGATAAGGGATCTTCATCAAGTGTCATCTCCCAAAAACGCTTTCAGAGGACGTATCAACTCACTAGAGCCCATCGGAACGCTAGACGGCCACGAATGACATTGTATTCCACGTTAAGAGATGTCAGATATTCCCAGCTGAGTAATGAATGAACAATATATTCCTCAAGTTGAAGGAGGCGAACGTACCCATAGAGACCCAGCAGAAGAAATATAATATTCGTGTTAAGAATGCTGAGACGAGCTGTCAAAGTTGGATCTCGCCACTGAACCATCTTTTCAACTCCTAGCAAGTGTATCAAAAACACGCTTCTGGGATGAGAGGAGGATTGGCAGAAAAGCACAACGATGGTGATTTCCGTCCCCAATCTATATTTCAGCACTTCAGCACTACCCAGGCTGTCACATCATTTGTGGTGACGAAATTGGAAGGGGAACTCTCAGACATTCAGGGTGGTGCGCATTTTCGACCCATAAGGCGTCGGCTACTGTAAGGGCATTTCACCATGCCAGCAAACTGGAGAGAGTTAAGACTGAGTACGAAACAGAAACCCTTTGCTAGTAGTAAACTGCTCTCGCTGACTGAATGGTCCGTGGGACGAACTACTAATCGGTAACGTTACAAACATATCCAGGGCGAATTCAAAATGACAACGAGCAGGGTTGGAGGCTTTGTCAAGGGTCTTTCATTGACCGCAAGCCTTGTCGGTGGAAAAAGGGAGTTGGGACTCGCGATGAGACTGGTAGTACCCTCAATTACTTGTATGCCAACGGCATGATTGATAGAATCATGCGCCGAAGAGGGTCGTGATATGAAAATGGGCAGTGGTCTCATCCACATGGGTCCCTACCACCAGGGACATTGTGGGACATTGTGACCAGCCCTGCCAGCCGTAACTCCGCCGTATTTGTCAGCGAAGGGTCGGCAGATATGACTGACTTACCGAGGCTTTTAATCCGAGGAATAGAATTTTTTTGTCCAAAGATGTAAGGTTGCCGGTGTGCCGGTTCTCAAAGGGGATGGTTGTGCCGAAAAGGGAAGTGCTCACTTACGATTGGGAGCAACCTCGACTTTCGACACGGTTCTTGCACTCAACTGCATGCCAAAAATACGCAGCTCATCAGTCTCTGTGTGTCTCTGACAAGTCCGAATTTTCAAACCGTGCAAAGGTGTCCACACATATTATATTCTCAACATGCTACGGGAGACACTGCTGATTATTTTGTCATATTATCACATTTAGCCCAATTTTCAAGCCCCGATTTATTTTATTCCAGATTAAAAGCCTACGGTAAGTTATCCACTGTCCGTCGAGCCTGAATGAATTAAGTACGTATATGAGGGTTAATTGATATGATCAACGCTCAGCACTCTTGGCGTGAAGGAAATGCCACGAGTCCCTCAGGTTCACCTTCCCTCTACGCACCGAATGATCGACCCTGGCATCAGTCGCTCCGCTCTACAGTGTCGACCTACGGACCACAGCATGGACCTTATCACCCATTGTCGACTCCGTTCGTGTGAGGGATTCGGAGATCGGTGAATATTTGAATTTTATCTGTGTTATTGACGAACTGCACAGTGAATACTGCGTCGCCTCGTAGGTACCACATTTTCCTCCTGAAAACGAAGCTGAGGAAGTAGTTAGGCGCGCAACTTGTCTCGTTCTACGGTGCAAGCTTGCGTGTTACATTTATGTACTAGGATTTTACTTTAAGGAGTATTGTAGCATGATGGAAATGTTCATCGCATTAGATTCAACGCTCGGTAGCTGAGAAGATGGATAATAGATAGGACCCGAGTCGGATGTTCAGGGACATACAATTTCCAGAGAAATATATGGTTTGGATGTGGAACACGGGATCCTGACTAGGTGCTGATAGATAGTCCGCGATATATGGGGTCATCGAAGCTCCGTAATGTAGATCCACAGAGTGGTTCCCTCACCAAGCAATCCTTGCTGTTTAGTTGAGTCTTCGTCAGACGACAACATAGCTTGAGTGACGCTCACCCCTCGCAACGTGAAAGGGGAAGATTGTTACCTGAGGTTTATGTGGTGAAACGTTGGAAATTCGAAATCAAAACGGACGCAATTATTTGTTCCGCAATGCGGCGATCTCTCACCAACATTACACGTTTGGCAAGACCAAGTCCGTTGAATGGTGTTTCAATGCTGACTGGATCATCGATGCCTCTTGTGGGGACAGTGCTTCACGTGGATAGGACAGAACCAAGTCTAGGAATAGTATTGCGTGCATTGCGTCACGTCGGAAAATAACGCGGGAGTCGTGGTGAGCCTATCCTTCCGCCCCCAACTAGAGCCAAAGAAAGTTTGTGAATTCAAGGTGCTCGAGGCGAAGATCGTAATGGTCACAAGCGCAGCGAATTTTTGTTCTGCTATTGCGAAGAGTAAGTATATATCCAAGTGTCATTTTTTGCCAAAAAAAAAAAAAAAAAAACGAACCAGTGCCAGAATTTCCGATTCGAGGACTCTCACTTCCTCTTCAAGACGTTGTCGCTGTTTCGATAGCATCTGTACCCTACGCTCCTCGCGTCTGTTCGCGGTTGGCGCTGTTGCTGCGCGAGATTGCATTGTTTGGGCTGCCTCGACCTACAGTTGGTGCCTGGTTGGTGGTTTCGTTACATGGATAATGAACGAACCTTGCTTTGGGTCAAAGCCTGCTTGCGGCTAAGCGCTTTTAAACCTTTCTCTGCACGCTCGATAAGCTCATTAATCTGTGGCTCGATCTCATCCGCGAGGTCCGCTTTATATCTGCGCACGGTGCCTTCGTCTATGAGGAGGAAGACCTAGACGCAGTAAGCTGATGACATAAGGGGGACATAGAGCACACCTTTTGGTTTTCCAATACCTTACTCATCCTCGGTAGATCGAATGTCCCGTTGCGGAGGAGCTGCTGAGCCTCGTACGCCTACTTATCATGAGACCTGAGGTTGATTGAGGATGCGATTGGCGCTACCTCTTCACAACAATCCTCCATGGCGAGCACACATTCTCGTAGATTTGGAGGGCAAACTGCGTTGGCATCCCCACGTTGGAGATCGTGTGAGCCCGCAAAGACAGACTCCCTTGGCTTGGGTAGTGTGGACAGACGGGGCATCTGGAAGCGCGTCTCGGCACCACGGCATAACGCGGTGTGAATGAGTCGGAGATTGAAACGGGGATTTATATAGCGCGCCAACTCCGAATTGGTTCGTTTTTCAAGTGTCCAACCGACCACACGAAACGCTAGCCCCTTGGCGCAGAGTTGAATCTGAATAGCGTCTGGATTCAAGTTGGTGGAGCGAGGTATCCGTTTGGGTGCTCACAAGATCAAGCACCGCTGCCTGGCTCGCTCTGTTAGTCACCCCGCCATCGCAGGGGACTGAGAGCTGATGTAGGGTGGCCGCGCGGCGTCATATTCCTGTATCTTCCGTACCTGCTCCTCTCGCGGGGAGTTGCTACTATGTGGCCTTGACGGTCGGGTGAAACCATGACGCATACATTAACTCTAAAGTAATACATGAGTACTGTACTTTACTAACTTACTTGGATTGTAATTGTAACTAATCAATTTCAACCAGATGCAGGGCCGAACTTCGTCGGCAAAAACCTCTTTTACACTCGTACCGTTTCCCGTTAGGCTGCCTGAATGATCGATATATTACATTAAATACAATACAGGGATTAGGATACAATTGAGTTGTTGTCTGGATCGCCAGCGCCTCCGACACAGTGACACCGCCTGACCGATGTGTCAGGTGCCTCAATGTACTCTCAGCCGCCTTAATCTTGCCTGCAAGGCTTTTTGCTGGTCGATGGTGCATCTAATTGCCTTGGCGATCCACTTTCCAGAGCGTGCCTGTTAATTACGAGACCGTGGCACAACATCAGCCTGCACTGCTCCTTAGTGAGTCAAGTCTCAGTGTCTTCGGACCCCCAAAAACCCATTTTTGCAGGTACCAAAAAAGTCGTCTTACCGGCAAATATGGCCGCGAAAGCAGGGAAGGCCAGATGTCGAGAAGCTGAACTATGGATTGGTTATTATCGGACCAGTTGCTGAAGTGTAGTGATGCGATCGGTGGGCCTATGCGGAGTAGTTCAAAGGTGCTGGGTTCAAAGGATGGTGCCGATCGACGCATACGTTCGAGAGCGGGACTGCCAACAATGTCGTTTCCTGGCTCTCCGCAACTGTAGAGAGCTAGGCTGAGCTCGCGGAGATTGGGGCAGAGGGTAACAGCGCGGGCGAAACACGCTTGTTTGAGCAGACCAGGTTGGTTATTGTCTAAAATGACGCGCATCTGGACGACTGAGTTGCCAAGGATTCTACCGCGCTCTGTGGAACGGTCTGCAGCGTACAGAACGAGTTGTATGCAGCCTGTGAGCAAAGATGGATCCTCCCGAAAAGGAGCTTTTGTGCAGGGAACGAGCGAGCAAGCGGTGAGGCATTCTGCATCTGCATCGATGACACCATCCTCGTAGCAAGCAGTCTCGAGGATGTCCAGAACGATCTCGAGTGGAATGCCACGCACGGGAACACGGGGTGGTTGAGAAATGACAGGGGGCTGGGAGAGGAGAGGTGTAACGGCCAGCTGGAAGGACACTTGATGGTGCTCAGCCTTGCAACGCGTTAGACACGCTGGAGTGGACGAGGAGAGCAAGACTCACTCTTGGAGAACGCATCCAAAAACGCATCAGGTTGTGTACGTCCATAACTATCGTAAGGGTCATCGATTATAAGGAATCTAGTGGAGTGGATCGTAGCAGAATTAGGACGGAACGCCGTCCCAGACGCATTCGAAATCGGGAAGGTGGCCATCGATCGGAAGACTGGTTTCAATTTATATGTTAGCGATACCATCGATACGAGCGGGCACGGCGATTTCGCGTAATTGGTCATGCGAGCCCTCGAGTTCGCTGATTTTTCCACAGTATATGGTCCGGCACAGCATGAGGTTTCGGCTCGGTGTGGGCTTGTAAACCTCCGTTCTTGGCGTCAATTGTCCGACCACGCGGCTCAACAGAGCTCCCAGGATATATGAGATCTTAACTCGCGCATTGTCCGGAGTGTTCCACTGACGGAACAAACACCAGGTTTTGATTGGCTATACCAAGGCAACTCAACGCAGCCTCGCCAGCGTGGCACACTTTCGCAATGATCGTGGCCAAGTCAGAGCAGCAGGGGCGAGTCAAACGCGCTGCAATAACTCGTTACTCTGGTAAATAAGGCACAGCCGTGACCAGATGTACTTACAGGTTTCCATTTGAAGCCTTCTCATGCAGACATGCCCCTGGTGTGCTGGACTATGTGAAGTTGGTGGGTGTGGGGAGGGTGATGACACAGGCCCAAGTATGGTGTTAATGTCGCGTCGGTCGGCAGACAATGCCGCTATGCGCGATGTGTGGTGGTGCGAGCGTTGTCGTCGCCCTCACTCTTGTGGGTGCGGCGGTTGTGTGCGAGTGTCGTCGCCGTATTGCCGGCGACACGGGCTCGCCCTTGTCCCCGCCACGGCGATGGTGGAGCACGGCCGTCCACATTGTTGTGTTGTCGCCCTTATCCTTGTTGGTGGGGGAGGCAAGGGAAGTGGAGTGCCCGCGTCGCCGCTGTCGTGGTACATGTTCCCACCCCCGTACACGCAGTAGAGAGGCATAAGATGTACGCCGTTGCCGTGTTACCGCCCCCGTACTCGTAGTGGTGGTAGCGAGCGCGAGCGTGCCACCATCGCGCGCCGTCGTTCTGCTGGTGGCGAAGTGAAGCGGTGAGTGCACGCGTCATGGCTGTCGTACTGTGATGCATTCTGGAGCCTAAAGCCGCGGCCGCATAATTAACCTACCACAACGCTAAGCTTACGCGTGCGTTCATTCGGGTGCGTCGTTGGCAGTTCAAACGTTCATCTTCCCGGTCCGTCGTGGAACGATAGTAGGTGATGAGAAATTGTTACATAATCTTGAGAACCCAAATAAGTTTCTCTACTAATTTTCGAGTGGAACCAAACAGGCAGACGGCATCTGAAGATGCAGACGCTCGTCCGAGCGTTGCCTTATTCATGGCACTGGATAGTTCGCCCACCGCCTCGACTATCGTCCTCAAAGGTTTTCAATACTTTCCCCCTCGGCTACCGGGCTGCCTCAACTGCCACTGCGCTGGCCCTGGAGAGCTCACAATTGTCACAGTACAACTATCCCAAGTATGAACTGTCAGAGGCGGACCTCAAGAGGATCAATTTTCAGAGGAACATTGGTGTCTCCGCACACATTGACTCCGGCAAGACCACCCTTACGGAGCGTATTCTCTTTTACGCTGGTCGAATTCGTGAGATTCACGAGGTTCGTGTTGTTATGCCAGCAACCAGCGCTGAAATACCATACCATTCTACATAGGTCCGCGGTCGGGACGCCGTTGGTGCCAAAATGGATAGCATGGAGCTGGAACGTGAAAAAGGCATCACTATCCAAAGTGCAGCTACTTTTTGCGACTGGGAAACGTTGTCCCCCACCAATGGCGAAAACCAAAAGTATGCTATCAATATCATCGATACCCCAGGTCATTATCTCTTTTGTAAACTAACCGTACTCACTCTGACTCGAAGTATGACGTAGGACATGTCGACTTTACCATAGAGGTGGAACGCGCCCTGCGCGTACTTGATGGCGCTATCTTGGTCTTGTGTGCTGTTTCTGGCGTTCAGAGTCAGACCACTACGGTTGATCGTCAAATGCGTCGCTATAACGTCCCTCGGATATCTTTTATCAATAAAATGGATAGGTGAGACGTTGTCCATCGAGGTGATATCACAGTTCTAAAACATGTCTTCCAGACCCGGAGCAAATCCCTGGAGAGTCATTGGTCAAATTCGTTCAAAGCTCAAGATTGCTTCTGCCGCAGTACAAATTCCTATTGGTGTTGAAGACGAATTCAATGGTGTAGTGGATCTAGTTCGTTGGAAGGCAATCTACAATGATGGCGAAAAAGGGTACTTCGACTTGATTGCTTCCTTTCGCTCCGGCCTCATTCCATGTCTCTTTAGCATCCAAGTCGTGGAATTGGACGAGATCCCAGCATCGCTCGTCGATTTCGCAAGGGAGAAACGTGCCGAGCTCATTGAACAACTCGCCGAAGTCGACGACGAAATCGCCGACACGGTTCTTGCCGATGAAATACCCTCTAGCCATCTAATCGCCGAAGCCATCCGTCGTGCCACAGTCGGTCTTAAATTTTCCCCAGTATTCCTTGGCTCTGCTATTAAGAACACGGCTATACAACCCATGCTGGACGGTGTTTGTGCCTACCTGGCTAATCCTGCCGAGTCCATCGTTACCGCTCATGATACGAGATTGCCACACGATTCTCCTCCTGTTCCCCTTGTCCCTGCTGCAGAAGCACCTCTTGTTGCATTAGCTTTCAAATTAGAGGAGGGACGGTTTGGCCAGTTGACTTACATGCGGGTTTACCAAGGTACCTTGAAGAAGGGATCTTTCATCTTCAATGCTCGCACAGACAAAAAGGTCAAAGTTCCTCGCTTGGTTCGTATGCATAGCAACGAGATGGAGGTTGGTGGTCCCTTCCCAGTGCTGGTCCATGCATTTAGCATCCTCTAGGACATCGAATCCATTGGTCCGGGTGAAATCTGTGCCGTCTTCGGAGTGGAGTGTTCATCCGGTGATACTTTTACGGATGGCTCTTCGAGCTTCTCCATGGTTAGTCCCATTCCAAACGAAACGTAGTGATACATTAGAATCATGCTACCATCCAGACATCGATGTTTGTGCCTGATCCCGTCATCTCACTGGCGATCAAGCCTCAAGGACAGGAGACGCCTAATTTTTCTCGTGCTCTTAACCGATTCCAAAAGGAAGACCCGACTTTCAAGGTGCACATCGATTCGGAGAGCAAAGAGGTGCATGTCTCCTTGTTTTCTTCGCGACGACTTTACTTACGCTTCTCAGACTATTATTTCTGGAATGGGTGAGCTCCATCTCGAGATATACATCGAACGGATGCGCCGTGAATATGGGGTCATTGTTTCGAGTGGGAAACCTCGCGTCGCCTATCGCGAGACGATTGCAGAGCGTGCCGAGTTCTATCACACACACAAAAAACAGACAGGTGGCGCTGGCCAGTTTGCCAGAGTAATTGGTTACGTGGAACCCATCCCGTTCGATCCAGAGAATGGGCAAGATAGAGAGTTTGTCAACACTGTAATGGGAGGGAACATCCCACATAACTACATCCCTGCATGCGAAAAGGTAGGTTGGCATGTTCCAGTGGAGGTGGAAGCTTACACATGACTTAATCGACCATTTTTTTAGGGTTGGTTTGAAGCACTCGAAAAGGGTACGCTCTCGGGGAACCCAATCGTTGGTGCTCGGATGGTCCTCCAAGATGGTTCGTACCACGTCGTGGACTCTTCCGAGCTTGCCTTCCGCATCGCGACAATTGCCGCCTTCCGTGAGATCTATGGGAAGACGAAGCCAATTATCTTGGAACCGATCATGACGGTCGAAGTTGTTGCACCGGGCGAGTTCCAAGCGGCTGTGATTGGTAGCTTGAATGCTCGACGGGGTACGATTTTGGATAGCGAAGTGCGCGACGAGGAGTTTACGTGCACCGCGGAGGTGCCATTGAATGACATGTTCGGGTATTCGAGTCAGTTGAGGGGAGTGACACAGGGTAAAGGAGAGTTCAGCATGGAGTACAGAGTGTGTTCCGTTTGAATTTTCGCTTGAAGTGGCTAACATCGTTTGGCAGACTCACTTCCCAGTGCTACCGCAGGTACAAAAGGAACTCGAGGAAGCGTATAAAAAAACAATGCCTCAGGCAAAGAAGTAGATGCATAATGTGGTCGTTGACGGATTTAGACTAGAGTTACAGAACCTTACCGCATCTACTTATTACTGTATTTTATCCCCTACATAATGGTGTGTTCCCTAGAGTCCCGTCCCGTGGATGAAGTTTCCCAATCCGCTCGTCTCGTCCTCTGAGCGTGACCCAGGGATTCTTTAGCTCCAAATAAAATGAAACAAGTAGTAACCTGCCACCACGAGGGACAACTTGAAATTAAGCAGCAGTATTTAACGAGAGGATTCGTTTTACATACCAACAACTGTTGCCTGTGGTGGCGTCATAGCCTGAACTTTCAGATTCAGAAGGTTGAAACATCACTGTTGCTCAATATGTAATATTCCTGATCTGTTTTTGCTATGTTGCATCTACAACCGTACCGTCAGAACCGAGGAAAGCAAAATCCTATAGATGAAGATGAGTGCATGGTATGGTATGAATAGTGGGAAGTCGGACCGTTGGCAGAAGCCTTGCGCACCTAGCCGCTCCTTCAAACGAAACTTGAATGGTCCAAAAGAAACGAATGATGGGCACGTAGGTCTTGGGCATTATAACGCACATGTCCGAGATAATTCTCGTTCGGTGATACGTATGAATCACAAGATTTGTCGAGCACATTCCTAAAGAAATTCTCACTGATACGTGTTTGATAAAGTGGGGCTCATATACACAAGGAACGCGTCTCACAGGTGGTCAAGGATCAGTTGCGTGAAGTGATCACGACACGATTGTGAGAACTGACGCCGTCGACAAGTGAAATCCCCGACAATGAGCTTGTCTCGGTACTACGGATTGTTCGTCTGGTCATCATTTTCATACTCACGGCATAACGAGATCGAAAGGGAGTATCCGAATTGCAATGACGAGGGTACTGACAATATTAAGGTTAGGGCGAGTTTCTACCGCCCAGTCCCGCCACCAGCGAACCGTTGATCAATTAGCTTTAAGTTGCCCAAGATGATGTACGCTGAGGGCTGTGGCGTTTATCAATCAGGAGCTCGCGAGTCAGCTGAGACTGAGTTTTGACTGCATCACCATGGAAAAAAAAAACACGAAAAAAAAAACCCCCCCGCTTACTCTGACAATACGGTCACTAGCAAAGTTTAGCATGTTACGGTGCCGCCAGAATTCAACCTGCGACTTAGCTCAAGAGGATCAGTAGCACCATCACCAAGGTTCAAGCCCAAGCAGACCTTCGTGTCATTTGCCATGCCATGCAGTAAAGCTTTAGCCGTATTCTCTGTTAATGGATGACTATCCGGCATTGATGATTAGCTAAGTAAATAGCATCATTGAGGGTGTGTGCGAACGACGTCGTGGGTACTTTGTCAAATGTCGCGTCCAAAAACTTCCAGTGTCATCTTGAATCCACAGGGTTTATGAACCATTCTGTAAACCATTGACAAAGCCTTCCACCACAGCTGCTACCCCCCATGCCCCAGGGTCCGGGGGCATTTTCTTGTCACCTGCCATAACGTAGGATGCCCGTCCAAGCCTCGCATTCATTCCTCTGGTGCTCTCCGCTCCTTTCTTTACTGTGTCCACAGTTGCTTTTAAATTGAGGTTTCGCACAATGGCCGACGTTGACGTCACAGACTCGCATAAGGGGGCGAGCGCGTCGATGACGGTCCGGTCACCTGGACGTGCAGGAGTGTGTTTGCCAAGCGCGACGAAGGCCTCGTTTAGCGGGGAATAATAGCTAGTTGACAAGCTTGAGCCTCTGCGCAATGCATTCGACCAGGCAGCGAAGAATATCGCGAACACTGCACCAGTGAGATAATGATGAAGAACTGGCCTGAAGCCCTGGACGGATGGACGTACATGCACCGATCGTCCCGCCCATACTGCCCTCTAATACCTCTCCCACCTTAGATATAAACGAGGCGGGCTTCAACAATTGAGGTTGGAGTTCACCCTGATCCAACGCCTCGAGAATCGCTATCAGTGATAGGGACAATTCAGTACCTTTGGTAGAACGTTATATTAACGAAATTCAAATGTTTACCTTTGGCCCCACTTGCAAACGTGTGTCCACAATCTCCATCACCAACAATAGTATCGAATCTTGTCATATCAGGCTCCGCTGCGAACACACTATGACATGCGCCTTGTATTCCCATCGTGACCTCTTCAGCAGAGAATCCAAGATCAATCCATGCATAGCCTCTGACATCGTGATCCCCTGTAGAGGAAGGTGAAGTGCCCGAGGAATTTGGGCGGAAAGAAGCATGGATTAGTCGAAGTGAATCCACAGCCTCTGCTTCCACGTCTAACTTGAGGTCGTTGAGGATGGACCGACTTGGCCACGACTTTACTCCGACCCAGGATAACGCATTGGTAGGAGCGTCAAGGAGGGCGAGAAGATCGATCGGGTCGGTCGGGAAGTTTGCTAAAATGGACTCTGATCAGGAAGAAGGGGTATAGGGAAATCGACCACACCATTCACAGCCCCTTCAATTCGCGTTACATTGACGAGTGATATGGAGAAACCAGGGGCATTCAAAGAGGTCATGTACGGTGCGCCATAGATCCTGGATGGGATAATTCCATGCGAAGCTGCACCATCATCGATCAACCAAGTTCGGGCCAAAATCGTCCAGACGGACTAGAGGCTTACCAAGTTCTTTCCGAACCTGTTCCACAACAGCTCCCATCTCAAGTACTGATATTCCTCCTAGGTTATTAATAAACAACACAACCTCGTCTCCTGGCCGAATCCAGATCTCGTTGGCTTCATGTTCAAGGTTATGTTCTATAAATTGTTGGGCGCACATGAAAAGAGTTTTCCACTTGAATATACGTACCCATGTGTATGTCCGACCCTTGCCAACCTCCACCACTTCCTCTGATCACACTCACCATTTCATTGATCAACCATTCCGGAGAGGTAAGAGGCACGCGGCGAACGCCAGGCTCATTATGCAGTCCAAGTCCCAGTTCAATTTGTCCATCGACAATGAGTTCAACCGCTGTCAAAAAATGTTGTCGTGAGCCTATTTTTCCGATGGTATAAAAATCGTTTAGTCAAAGGCGCACCGGAATGAGGCTGCCGACCAGGAACATGACAATGTTCCAGGGTAGCTCCTATGCTCCTGAGGTTGGCCACTAGGGCATCGCCAAGTAGCTTTGTCCGGTCGAGAGTGGGCGTGGGTGATGTTGGGGGCGTCGTGGCTAGGGAAGGCAAGCAGCAGTGACTCGGACGTGGAGCCAACGAAATTGCGAACTTACCACCATTTGCCCCAAACGTTGTATAACCACCCAAGACCTTACACACAAGAATATTTCCTCCAAGCCCCCTAGGTCCCACCAAATTTATCTCGTCCTCTTCCCCTCGCGTCTGTGGAAGGAGAGAGACGTCATCCGCATTGAGGACGGATGTGATGTTCAGTCCCGGGTACCTCGCCCGCGCTTGTTCTATTGCTAGGCCGAAGTTGAGTCTGTCACCTGTGTAATTATTTATTACGATGACTATGTCTCTTCCTTTCATCCCATCCTCGTTGTTTAGGCCGGCAAAGGCTGCAAATTCGATGGCGGCCAATATCTGTTTGGCACTGGGACTGGCGAAAATGTCACCGGAAACCATGGACATGAGCATTCCGTGCCCAACATAACCAGCGTGGGCTGGTTCGTGACCGGCACCACCTCCTGAGATGACAGCGACCCGAATTGGTGTGGGCGGACGGGCTACATAAACTGCCTTGGTTGGCACATGGCTATGCAAATCGGCAGGGGATGCCATGTCATGGCCTGGGCTTTCAGGGGATGGACTGGAACACACAGACGCAACGCCGGATTCTGGGCTACGGCTCCCCTGAGAGAGGCGAGCACGAGTCCTTCTGCAGACTCAAAGACATGCTTGTTCGACATAGGGAGCCGGTTTAAGGTAGAGAGACGTGGACGGCCGGGCTTGGAGACGGGAGTGTAGAGAAGTTCAAGCTTAAATTCAAGTAGACAAAGATACTTATGAGAATTTTTGTGGGATGCTCAGGTTTTAGTCAGCGGACTCGCCTCTGCAGTAGTGTGCGCGTGATCATGATGCTTCCGAAATAGCTGCGCATCTTAGTCCGATGGTACCGAGTTTTTGTAGTGCGCCGCACCGGTTCAACAATCAGGCATACAATGTTAATTATCCACCTCCCTTCGACTCAAAATTTCGGAGAACCATACTAGCTTGGATTGGTAGCATGTTCACCTCGGCGTCTGCTATAGGCGTGGAATGCTATTAGGCTACCTTCATGCTACTGGCCCAGACGTCGATAACCTTGCAGTCTGCAGAACAACGTAACCTTCATGAAATAGCTCGTGTAACTTGCATATGCTACAAAATGGGGGAGATGTATCTATCGGAACAGTTATTGACACTTCAGTTCATTTGCTCGGTCGATGCTGCTGTGCAATTTGCACTTTCTTCTCCGGGGTTAGTGACTTCCACTTTTCTAGGATCAGAAGGGACAGTCGATCATCGCTCGTCACCATATTGATCCAAGACAACGGCTCACCCGTGAAACCAAAGAAACCAGAACCCATTCCGGTTCCTTGATTTTGGGTTGCGGTAGTGGAGGGCTGATAAAACGAGCTTTGCCGAATACGGTTCGCCTTCCAGTATCGACAACGTTGCTGGCTAGCAGGCAATTGACCTTCCGAAATGTATACCTAGGGAATACACAGCATGAGTGATGTGTTGCCACTGAGGTTTGACAAGCCGCCGACCTTCGTCTTTGGAGCAGAACTCCCAAACTCTGCTAGCTCAAAGAGGAACTCGGTCCCAGGCCAGTGTATTCTGCTCACCTTGAGTAAGTGGCCGGTACGTTAACAGGTATACACACGTATATACTCACTCGTAAAAAGCAGTGTTCTCCTCGGGGACGTGCACTTCCTTAACGTGCCATGCTACTGGGAAGTCGCTTGGCACCACTAATGCTTCCTTGGCTATGGATTTCACGGACAAATATTTTCCGTATTTGAGGTTGCGAATCGAGTGGCCCGCTCCGAGCGGGTGAACTTCCCACTGCCATCGACTGCTGAGTAACAGAGGAAGGCCCGACAATGACCACTACTACAAACCTTCTGGTTATCCAGATCTTTGGGCGGCATCCCTGGGTCATGTCTCGTCAGAACGCGCAGAATGCATCCATGGGAACGATGGACTAACCTACGATGGCATGATCACTGGCCATCTCCATTGCAGTTCCACTTTGTCGGTTGATGAAAGAGTATGTCCCACGATGAATAGGCATTCTCTTCCGGGTATCCCCACGAGGCGAGGAAGTCGACGAGCTAGTTTGTCCAAAGGCTCGAAAAATTGATACGGACATGGTGAGCAAGAAAATGTTACAGGAAGGACGGGTGTGAGAGATGGGCTTTTGAAGCTCCCAAGGAGCTACCAGCCACAACACGGGCATGCAGACGCCGCGCGGCGTTCTCTACAGATGGACGATCGCATGTCGAACATTCTGTGATTTACTACTGATCTAGTGCAGAGGTTTTCAGCTCTTCTGGTTGCTGAATGCTGTGAGCGGCACGAGTTGCACACGTTGGTATCGCCTTGGAATGTAATGCAACAAGGCTGAAAAGTCGGCTTCCGCGAGACCTTGAAGCTTCTCCTACCAAGGCATATGCTCCATGGTATTATGACTGTCCCCTGGCCCACAAAATAGGTAAAGCATATTAATGATGAGCACCACGACCACAGCTCGGATGTGGTGGAATGTTGTCTAAGGCGGTGAGAAGCTATGCGCTACTCATGTTTGCAAAATGGAAACGAGGAAATCAGATCGGGTTAGCCACGATAGGATTTTTAGGGTACAAGCCGCGTGTCAACGGTACTCCACGCCACGTGCGGCGATGGTCGACGCGTGGCTCGTTTCCTGTGGTCTATAACACCGACAGAAACGACTTGAGTTTTTTTAGAATGGTGCGCAATTGAATACGTTCCCGGGTTTGAGAGTCGCAAACTTGCAGTCAGGTAGAAGTAGAGGGTAAACTTGCGGGTTGAAATCGGTGGAGATGAGACGCTCGCTAAAGTTGAGCGCGCGGAGGAGTTTCAACCGCGGTACTAAACCAAGAACAATTGCTGTGGTTCTCGTCATACTACCAACTAGTTGGATCCGATCAATCGACTGTACATTGGAATCGCGATACAAATCATCACTGGACATGAAGTCATGAAGCCTTCTTTGCTCATGTGGTCGTAAACGCCTGAGCCTGTATGTTATACAACCGAGCATATTCCCCTCCCCTTGACGACAAATCTGCATGTGTTCCAGTCTCCACAATAGCCCCTTCTTTGATGCAGCTAGAAAATGAAAGGATATCACCGACGTCAGTACTCGTCGTGATGCAAAGCCCACGACTAGTACACTAGGGATGAACGAGAGGACATACATGATCAAGTCCGCGTGTTTGGTCAGGTGTCCAAACCGATGTGTCACAAAAATCATTGTTCGACCTTTGCTTTCCTGTAAGAGTCTGGAAAATAGCCGGTACTCGGCTTCTGGATCTAGGGCTGAGCTAGGTTCATCTACTGTGACGAGTTTTATGGGGGAGGTGAACAGCCGCATGAATGTGCGTGCGCTGAAAGTCACAGGGCCAATCAGATATGGAATGTCACCCGGTGATGGCAAACGTACGAGACTAGCTTTTGCTTTTCACCTCCTGTGGAGAGACTCGTTGAATATGAACAACCAATTGATCGCGGAGCCGACTCACCAGAAACGCTCGCTGGTTTCTGCAAGTTCTTTTGGATCATTTCCAGTTCTTCGTTCCCCTGGCCCCCATAGCTGAGGTAGCTGACAGTGACAGGCTCCAGGACCGTTTCATATCCGTCCGAGAAGCCCTTGACGATGCTTTCTGCACCAGCAGCCCACACGGCCTCCCCGATCTTCTGTTGGTTATCCATCTCTTCTGCTTCCGACGCGCCGACTTTGATGTTTTCTTCCACAGATAGAGGAAATAGTTGATGCTCTTGGGTTAGCATTGCGATACCCTTCCGAAGCTCGGCTATGTTGTATTCTTCAATTGGAATCCCGTCAATCAATATGCTGCCCGAAGTGGGATCATAAAATCGGCTCAACAACTTGATGATGGTTGATTTTCCACTCCCATTGGTGCCAACGATAACGACGCGCTGCCCTGGTTGTATTGTGAATGAAACCCCAGAGAGGGATGCACGTTCAGATTTGCTATTGGGGTAAGAGAATGAAACGTCCCTGGAATATAAATATGAAGTCGTGCGCAGGGTACAGCAGATACAATTCACCTACCGTAGTTCAATGCTTATTCCCGTCCTGACCTCGTATCCTGGACGCGGGAATGGAGTTTCACCATCTTTCATCTTATTCTTGGTATCAAGTGCAGCATAGACATTTTTCATCCGAGAGAAACAACCTGGCCAAAGGTCAATGCCAAATCCCATGAATGTTAGGGTATGGGACAAGGAAGTCGAGGCTTGGTCCAGGACAGCAAGCTGGGTCATGGACAACCCGGAGGGTTTGGTGAGGGCAAAGAAAGCAAAATAAAGCTTGCGGCGGTAAGTAAAATGTGTATGACAATGGAGAGTCGCCTCACTGTGGGACCGTCTGAGAGAAGGGTATGAATCATATCCGATAATGCTTCGCGCCGCTGTGCATATAGCAATTCAGGTTCAGTATCTGGTGTGTCTCCAAGGCCATCTTTCGCATTGCGATATTCTGATGAGCCGAAGAGTCATGTCAGTTGTAAACAATTTCCCGAAGCTGGAGATTACCATTCAATAAATAATTACTCATGCCTCCTGCAATGACTTCCTGTTTCAAATCGTCCTCAATGAACCTTTCTAGGGCAGACTTGCGCATATAATGCGTGTTTGTCGCGTCAACCAGATATGCTACAATCCAGCTAGTTAGAAGGGAGTTCCTAATCCAAATCAAGTCTCGTACCTTTTGTCCAGAGGTCACACGACATAAAGTGTCTGGTAAAAGGGGGAAGCATGCAAATAGCAAGGAAGACAGGTCCTCCATCACTCAGACTAGTCCCAATGACATGTGCAAAGAGACTGAGATGCAAAAAGAAGGATAATGCATCTTTGAGTATCGTAATTCCCCGGTCCAAGCATCGATAAACATCTTCAGCGTCAAATTTAGAGGAAGCGTTATCTAGATCAACGTGAGCGATACAACGACAGTGAATCCGATTGAACATACCCTGGGAAGTCTGCAGATCAAAAGACATCTTGGCTAAATTGATCGCACTCGTGTTGGCAGACATATCTACTGGACAACAAAGGAAGTTCAACTCACCGGAGAATACGCGAGCTTCGTATGCATATTTGACACGTGAAGAATATGCAAGATCGTTTTGTTTCCTTGCACGTAAGACTCGTAAGTTGAATACATTCACCAACAATTAATGGACTTACGATAACCATCTCATGTAGGCGCTTAATATAGAACAAATAATTCGGCATATGACTGCCATGTACAAATCAAATGATGTCCGAGCACCCGAGGAACCGCCTAAGATCTGCTTTTCAATCTAACAACGCCATTTAGAATCGGACATAGAATGCTCTGCGGACTCACAAAGAAAAACAAGATATTAGAGAAATACAGTGAGAGGGGCCCTTCAATGGCAAACCAAACCTCCGCCAAAATTCTAAGCGCGAACAAGCGAGGGCTGACTATGTACACGTCATAGAGAGCGCGGCGGAGCAGAGGAAGAGACGAGTAGATTTTCTCCCACTGGAAGTTGAAGATGGAAAAGTGAGAATCTTTAGCAACCAGGACGCGCCAGATACCAAGCCTAAGTTCTTCATAAGACACTTTGGTGTCGTTCGAAGCACTGCTAGTCTTTGTAGGAAGGTTGCGCGTCCACAATCTGTTATGCACCTGAGTGATTGAGCCGAACATGTTCCATGAAGTTGAGGAGGATAGTTGGCTTAAATATGAGATATCGGTGACTCATTTTCTCGGTAACGCCGATGTGAGTCCCACAGCAGGCTGCAGGCGGCTACCATAAATGCGGTGCTGCTAAGACGTAGTCATGAAGCAACACACGATGGACCACGTTTTTCGCGAATTCGTTGGAAATCTCTTGCTGGCAGAGCAGCAGAACGAGCCAGGTTAGGTATTGAACGTTGAATTGGATATCCTAGGACAAGGGGTACACAGCTACACTGTGCCTGATGCGCACAGCCCAAATTTTTGAGTCATCGGCTCATCCAAAGGCATGTTGACTATTTGCCAATGCCAAGCTAAGTATAGGCACGCGTGCACTAACGTACTGCGTGTAAACTAAGCAGGGGGTGAAGTTTCTGTGTCACCAGTTCCAGTTATCGAGTGCTCGTTCTGTGCCATCTCTGGACCATTCGAGATGCTCACGGTAGCTAACAGTCTGTCACGACCGCCACGTTTATCCGTTGGTTAGTAGCAAAAGACCGTTGAATATACGAGACGGACATGAGCAACAGCTCAACACTGGGGAAGAAAGCGAACGAGAACGACGGTACGTACGACGAACGGACGCGGAAACGTACAGACGCACGGACCAGAGACACTCTCTAACACGATCCTCGCTTGGAGTATTATTGACAACACTTGCTCGTGCCACGTTCACTGTTAGGTGATGTCCTTATGCACCGCAGTCACGCAAGGAAAAGAGAAGCAAAAATGGACACATGGAAATCCGTGGTGGCCAAGCGGCAGGAAACAATGGCAGCGAATTTCAGGTACAAGATGCGACTATGTCGTGTGATTGTGGTAAGTCCGTGGACACCATCCTATGTCAAGTAGATTTCACCGGATGGACGACAACGCCCTGAGCATTCCAGCCGAACATACTGAGCGCCATGCCACCCACACGATGATACGTTATTCTTGTTCGTAATCGGATACGGTTCAGGTCCCGCAGCGGTCATATCATTTCCTCGTCGCAACTGCTGACGATTCCCTCGTACAAACCTCGAGAATGAAGGCACGGCCAAGGACTCGATATCTCGGCAGTTTCATGCGTGCAGTGAAATCGGTGAAGACGATAACATATTGCTCAGGGTACGAATTGCTTTCGGACACGGAACGGGTTAAAAAGAATGCGGTAAAGGTATGGTTAACGCATTCGGTGCGTCTAGGTATTCCTCGGGTGTTGAGCACTAGCAATCTGTTGATTATCGTATCGTAACATTTCGGTTATCGGTGATGATATGTTGCACGTTGTTTGCGCAGCCAAAAACGTGATCTGGCGATCCCTTAAGCTTTGAAGAGTCAGTCTTTTCCCCGTTAAAGTATTGTCAGCGGAGCTGGGGACGTGATACCCGCGCCGCCATCGACGCTAAAATCCTCGATGTCCTACGAGGGCGGACAGAGTGTGTCATCTGAATTCTGATTCGCTGAATGAGGAACCATTTGGATGCCGCCTGTGACAGCAAACAAAATTCACCCCCACCACATGTGAGTGAACCCAAATTGCGTTTCAGATTGCTTGGGTCGTCTAAAACAAAGGTGAACCTCAACATTGGAGTGCGTTGGGAGAGAAAGTGATATCTGTTCCCGTGAGCAACTTCGGGGCTTGTCAATCACAAGTGAAACATGGGATCACTCTTGGAATACCCCAGTAAACGATTTTTCCTGGCCAATGCATGTTTACTATGAATTGTTGCCCAGGAACCTCGGCATATTCATAGGGGATACGTGGATAATACTCCGTATGGAGACCTACAGTCTGCTAATTCTCAGCATAGTTGTATGCCTAATCATCCATTTTGCCTCCTGTGGTCGCTCTGCCTTACCCACTAGGAGGCGGGGCTGTCAATGGTTTTACAGTTGAGAAGGAACGAGTTACTGAGAAAGACGATCACGAATACCGACCTACTAAGGTCTTCATCCCGAACACACCTGCAAGATGGCCCTGGCCACGACGTATCAAACCGCACTATGCTGCGGTGAAAAAGGGATCCGCCGCCTGGACTGCGAGCTTCGGTGCATTCAGTCCGAAACGACAACAAGCCTTCAATCGCTGCGATTTCAGTAAGGCGGTTTCGTGTCATACCCTAGCGTGCACTTACTTTTGGCAGATCTCCTCACTTGTCTGGCTTATCCAATAGCCAGATAAGGTAAACGACCAACACTCAGTTGATCTATTCCTTTCTGAGGCGATGTATTAGAGCACGCAAGAGCTGGTTGTGATCTAATGAACTTATTCTTCGTCATCGACGAGCATTCAGATGTGTCCAAGCCATCCGAGGTTAAAAAGCAAAAGGATGTCATAATGGATGCTCTCCGCAACCTGCACAAGTTGGGACCAAGGGGAGAATGGGTCGGTGGGGAAGTGGCTCGTCAGTAGGTAATTCCATATTTCTTCGGGGTGCGTGAGCCGACCGCTGTTCAACCACAGATTCTGGGAACTTACGACACGGAATGCGAACGTACAGTCGCAGAAAAGCTTTATCAAAAGCTTTGAAGAATATCTCGAAGCTGTCGTGCAGCAGGCCATCGACGAAATGGACATTGCATCCGTGATATCAAAAGTTATATCGACGTCAGGCAGAACACGATTGGAGCGAAACCTTCGTTTGCTTTGTTAGAACTCGCCTTTGACATCCCGGATGAAGTTATCTCGCACCCCACAATCCAGGAGATATCTTTGGCGTTCATTGATATGCTTTGTATCGGAAACGTCACTGATACTGGTGATAAGGTAGATTCGCGCACACGAGGCTGACGTGATTGCTTTGAAGGACATCGTGTCGCACAATCTCGAACAATCCCGTGGAGACGACAGCCACAACTTTGTAAGAATCGTCATGAACGAACTGGGTACAGATGTGAACGGCGCGATGTTGTGGGTACAAGACTTCCATACTCAACTCGAGCAAACGTTCCACGCAGCAATGGCAGCTCTTCCGAAGTGGGACGAGCCTTTGAATTCGCAGGTGAAGGAATATTGCGACGGTCTAGGACACTGGGTACGGGCCAACGATGATTGGAGCTTTGAAAGCGAGAGGTATTTCGGCAACAGAGGCCTCGAGATCAAGAAGAGCTGGATAACTCTTATGCCGAAGGAGCGCAAGCCTGGTGCAACAGACATTGGACCGGGGCTCGTCGACGGATCTTTGGTGTAAACAGACTTAGTGTCAACTGATAGCGTGCATGACTCTTAAGCATGTCGTTGCAGGACAATATTTTGTATAGCATGATCAAATGATCCTTGTCGAGGGTAAATTCTGCCATATGTCGCGTCAAATTGTACACGTTTCGAACCTGCAATGTTTTCGTGCGAGCTGGAGGAGTTGGTGGAAGATGGAAGAGAGTCCGTCCACCTTAGTAACGTAGGTTGGCAATTCCTGCATGGTGACCATCAGCTCGGAATAGATTATGGTGTACCTCAAACACCATGCTGGGATGTACTTCGACCGACCACTAGTTCCCCTCGTGCATAACGACTCAGTTGTGTCCGCGTGGTGTAACGGTACGCCGCATGCTCGGACAGTGATTCATGTGTTTCATTCAACATTTGATGTGTTGCACCGTGGGTCATGACAAGCACAACAACTTCGAGGGTTTCGACATTTCATTCGTTTTGTCACACTTCACAGTTGCATTAATACCTGTTCTGAAGAGTTTACCGCTCGGACGAAGAACGAAGCTGCTGGATGTCGCCACCGAGTTTGGCTACGCAGTGTTTACATAATGGTTTTGTGAAACAAATATCCATCACAGTAGTAACACGCTCAGTCCCGCTCAGTCGACAATACCACACTCCGTGATCTGTACGGCGGATGACGGGCTACCGCTATCTGATCCCTTGGACTCAACAGCTTTGACAACATTCATACCCTCCACGACCTCGCCGAAGACGACATGTTTTCCGTCGAGCCAAGACGTGACGGCCGTTGTGATGAAGAACTTGGTAATAGGTGGGAGGAGTTAGTATCTGGTAAGAAACAAGGGGGGTAGCTCACTTGTGACCCATTAGTGTCGGGACCCGCGTTTGCCATCGATAGCAAGCCTGGCTTGTCGTGTTTGTGGACGAAGTTTTCGTCTTTCCAGAAAGCAAGGACAAGTGAATAAAACAACCGAGAGGTCAGAGACACTAAAGCATGTGCGTGAATGGGCACCTACCCTTGAAGCGGTTGCCATATATTGACACACCGCCAGTTCCGTTTTGTCTGGTAAAGTCACCTCCCTGAATCATGAACTAAAAGTGCACAGGCAACGTTCAATATCGTGTCACAAGGGTAACTCACGACTACAGACCTCCGGGATGATTCGGTGGAACGAGCTTGTTTTGTATCCGAGCGTTTTTCCATCCTTCTTTGTGCCTATAGCCAACTCGCGGAAGTTACGAGCAGTAAGCGGGACAGTGTCGTCATAGAGCCTGAATACAATACGTCCAGCCGGTTTGGAGGCAATCGAGACATCGAACTATGGGTGCATAGTCAAATTCTCAGACGCGCCATACAAGGTGAGGAGTTACAAAGACGTTCCCTCTGTCGGTTTTGGCTCAGTAACACATTTCCGACCCAAGAATAAAATACAGACCTGGTAGCAGCAGTGGATATGAATCTACGGAAGATGAACGACATGAATGATGATTTAGGATGAAGAAAAAGAGTGTTGCTAGTGACGTAACAAGGAATGTAATTGATTACGTAATGAAATTAATATTTTTTCGATGGTAGACTGCTTGACGGCTCAAGCTTGGCTGGTGTAGTCGAAGAATGGTTTCGCGTTTGTTCTTTTCTGGTACAGCGTCAAAGTACACCCGACGACAAGCTCGTCAACACATCCGATTATTGGCTTCAGCGCCTCCGTCAAAACAGCCAGAGCCAGCGGTCACGTCGGACAAGGCGCGGTCGTGGCTAACCCATACAGTCAAGGCAAGTCCTGTTCTATACGCCGTGTTTCTTGGCCTTGCACGCGCTCTTGGGTACGCTTCGTCCAAACAACTCGCGAACAGACGTGCATTGCACCTGTACAATACCTTGTGTGCGACCCGTGTAGACCAAGAAGCCGATTTTTGGAGAAGAGGTTCGCTCCCGTTTTGTCGTCCTACCACCTTTCTCGTGCTTGACAAAACGATCTATCTAGAATGTGCACTCCCTCCTACATTCCAGTCTTGGTTTACTATTACCAATCTCCACGTATGGCTTCTCACCGTCCGCCTACGGGCTCTACCTCCACCCAATGGATTGAACCACATACAAGGGTTGATAGATCACTTTTTTCAAGATGTCGAAGAGCGCGTTCGTGCAGTGCTTCAGCCTGGCGTTCTTCCAGCTCGCTCGACATCCGACACATCACTCACGTCATCGGCGTCTTCTGTTGTCAAACACAGAGTGGCCTTCGAGAAATACGTCTCCCCATATCCTATCAGTACCTTTTATACTTTCCCTTCTCCCATTCCACCACTTGACACATTCCCATCCCCTGCTGCCTATGCCAAAGCAGAGAAAAGAGCGAGAGCGCCAGAGAAACTGGTGACAAGGCAGATGAAAATATTCAAGGAACAGTGGGCCGGTCTGGGAATAAGTATGGACGTGGGGCTTATCAAAGGGGACGCAGAGTTGGGAGCTGCAATTTGGAGAAACCTGCTGGGTGCCAGAGGGGCGAGGGGAATCTCTCTTCCCATTGCCGGTACAAACCCCAGCCCGAGCAAGACCGAAAACACAAGTGAATCACAATTTAGACGGTCTGTGAACCTTGTCGGAGGTCTCGTGGAGAACGTGGAAAAACTTAATGTTGCTGAGGAGGAGGCCAAGGATGACTTTAGCGGTGTTTGCGACTTTGGTGCCGGCGAGAATGATCGGTGAGATTTTCGTGTAGCTCCTGCGTTGCTCTGTTATTCACTCACAACAGATACGTTGCTTACCCCGAACTAATGGAGACGCTCGTCATTTATCTCAGACGTGAGGCGCAGCGACTCGAGCGGATTCCCGACGAAGCTATCACTGGACCACGGGTAGTGGGTAGGGAAGGAGAGGGAGTAAAAGAGCTCTTGTGGGGAAAAGTGAGACCTTAGGGAGCTTTACACAGTGCACAATTTGCTTTCGATCTATTATGAAATCCACGAGGGTGGGTACATAAGGTAGACGACAAACCACCCAACGCCACGTGCTTTCGTGCGCGTTGTTGAGAGCGTGACAACAGGGTGTAGAATCAAAGAACAAATTATGCATGTGCATCATCTAAGTACAATTCTAGCTATAGTAGCTATTGCTTGAATACATATTTTACCTGACAGCATGTCGAAGAAGGAATTACAGTGTCACACTGATGTCACATTGCCTTTGTTAGCTCAATATCAAATCCTCCATCACGTTTTCAGACACGAAACGACCAAGAAGAGGTGCATGGTTAGAACATATTGTACACATAACAACACGCACAGAAGCATGTGACATTGGATGGTGCTGTGAACTCGGGTCCACCGACGCTGCGAGTGTGAGGGCTCATGTCGTCTACCTTAACTAGAACATAGTATGTACTGACATTTTCATGTCATAAACAATAGGGTCTCATTTGTTGATGTCACTGCCAGCTATCGCACTACGCTAGCTTTCTTATTTGGAGAATCTCCCAGACACGTGGATGCATATGGTTACCCTTTCCTTGAGTAGCATAGCCAACAACTAACTATAGGCACGCGACGAATTATTTGGACGGCCCGAACAAGTCTGGTGATTCTTATCTTCGCAAGATTCGGACATCCGCCAATTCTCGTTGATATTGTTCGACCTAAACGTTCCCTACAGGCAATGTCGCAACTGCTGAGACCACTGCATGCTACTGTCAATTGCGACATGGGGGAGGTGACGTTGATACTAAACTGATTTCTGACTACTGACTTGGAAGGGCCCGGTCCAGGGATTCTCTCTATATACAATCGTGCGTAGCCATTGGGCCCCACGTTCGTATTAGCCACGTCAGTTGGTCTAAGCGATGTTCTTCGGACACAGGGCGACGATGAGAGTCTCATGAAGACCATCCACTTGGCCAACGTTGCCTGTGGATTCCATGCATCGTAAGGTTGGCAGCTAATTGCGGGGAGTTGCAATGCTAATTTGATCGTCTCCAGAGACTTTTCGGTCATGAATAAGACCGTGCTTCTCGCCAAAGTTAATAACGTCCTTGTTGGTGCTCACCCATCCCTTCCCGACCTGCAAGGCTTCGGGCGCCGCGAGATGGCCATCGAACCAGTGACTCAACCAATTCTATTACTGCAGTTGACCAAGTTGATAGTCTGCTCCAGGATGAACTCGCGTGTTGCTTCATTTACCAAGTCGGCGCTTTGGACGGATTCCTGAAATGTCACGGACTTCACCTCAATCATGTGCGTGTGTGATGTCTGAAACACTGGCTGACCTGGTTGTTTCTGCATTATTCTAGATCAAACCACATGGGGCTGTATATGGACAGACAGCACGCAACATTGACCTCGCCCGCGCCGTCGTTGGCGTAGCAAAGGTTTTCAACGGCGGTGAGATCCGGCCCGACACTGGTGTCGCCTTCATGGGTCTCGCAGGCACTGCACACCAACAGGCGGCAGAGGAATTGGGTGTGCCATTTATCGCGGGTACAGCACTCTCTGATCACCAAATCCCAACCCTCCATTTCATTCTATATATCGCTGATTGCAAATGGAACAGAGTGGTTCGCGGACCTGGACTACAGCGACGAAGGAAGGCTGTTGATCACCAAGTAAGCTGCTACTTGTTCCGCATACATGTTTCCGTGACATCAATCATAGGAAGCACGACGCTGTCCCAATAAAGGTGCTCCACCAACGGGTAAGTTTTCCTTGAGGACGAAGTTGACATCACGAGACTATCACATCACCTCCCTAAGGTCAAAAATCTACTCGAACTGCATGCGGTGACGACTGTGAGCGGTAAACTCTTGCCCATTGATCAAAATGTCTCTGAGGTGTCAATTTGCTGTCACTCTGATACACCTGTGAGTGACGACAGCCATCATCGCGTGAATTGAGCATGACATGCATGATGTCTCAGGGTGCCGTTGAGATTGCACAATTAGTCAAGGCGCTAGTAGATCAGAGTAACAAGGCGGCTGGGTATGTTTGACGTAGAATGGATTGTCAATGGGAATATATACATTGCGCCTCTTATCAATCTTATCAATCTTCTGTTGATTGATGAGTTCCATGAATGTATAAGCTAAGACAAAGCGTACGCCCGCTTAGCTCAGTGGTAGAGCGCGTCACTTGTAAGATTGATTATGATGAGGTCGGTTGTTCAATCCAGCCAGTGGGCATACTTTTTTAGTTAATCAAGGGAGGCACTAACTGCCGTAAGGTAGCTGGCTCCTGCTTCCATAGAGAACAGGCAGTGTGCCATCCATTTCAGGTGTATTTCCAGTAAGTTTAGTTTCTAGTGGAAATCTCCATGACTATTCGGTATGCTTCCCCGAGAAGCTTCACCATCGAGTTCTATGGGATTTCCTCCGTTGTGGCGTTCATGCGTTTTGCGTAGCCTGTATCCTATGCATTCCGTTGCTGAGGCATTTTTGCCTCCACACTGGACGTAGAAATCGCTGGATTGGCTATCTCGGTTTTCATTCCCGTTACGTGCCGCACTTGCGCAAGTAACACGGTATCCCACCCTTCGCCAGGACTATTCTCTGGGATCGTGAACAATAACAGGAACAGTTCAACCACGAATGGAAGTGAAGCAATGTATCTTAGATCCTTTCCAGAGGTAGAGCTTGTGTTGTCAGTCCGACAGTTTTCGATGTTCGCACTGTTGACTGGCGGACGTGAGCTTCCTGTGCAACCGTCCAGGACGTATGTAGACCGCTGTTCGTGTTCCACAGGAAAGATGTTGGGAAATATATGTACCTTTCACCAATGCTCCTTTCCGGCCCATATACACTGGGAAGTAAACACACTTATTGTGAATGTGGAATACACTGATCACTGTTTTGCTAAACATGCTGAATCACCCAGAGTATTCATTGTGGTATCACTCATTGGCACATCAGTGCGAAGAAACAAATTTGACGGGGTGAATTGAAATTTACACTGGATAAATCATTGAATTGTGAAATATACATCCTTAAAAAAATACATGGACTGGCAGTATACAGTAGCCTACATAGCACACATAGCACAATGTAGTAAACATCACGTACTATGTCCCTACCATGTACGACATTGTATCACACGTTTATGTTGTGTTCCACAGAGGACATACATCAAAGTACCATGCAAGTTGTGTATCTACATGTGTCTGAGTAAATACCATCAAGAAGCTACTATGACACGTCAATTCATTCACCAACCACACACGAGCACAGAAAATACACCTTGTACAACACCCGTCCGCTCTCCAAGCACCACCTCCCATCTGCACACCATTCGGTCTGCCCCGCCCACTGCAACCCGTCTTCCGTCGTCATCCTTGTTCCACATGGCATGCTTTCAACAGGGCAGTTTCGAACTCGGCCGGCGTGCCTTGGAGGACGTGGTGGATCCACATGGGGGGTAATGATCTACGACGAGAAGGATACAGCCCGTTGGGCGAGAGCACAAGTGGGAATTGCACTGAGTGACGGGAGGAGGCGGTGACATAGGCATGCAAGCCGTTGCCGATTGTAGCACCATTGTTGGCATTGGGCGCGTCGTATCGAGCAGCAGAAGTGGTGATGGGAGGTGGTGGTGAATTGGTGAACGGAATGGATACGCCAAGTAGAATTTGATAGTGCGAATAATTGGAGAGAATTCCTATGCGCGCCGCAAAAGACGCCATGAAAACGACCTATAAGTTATCGTCAATGATAAGCGACGCAGAGAGATGCACTAACACAAAGCAAGAGCACTCACAAGTCTCTCTGGCGTAATGTCGGTTCTAAAATTCCGAATGGTCAGATGAAGGATCAATGCACAGCTGTGGTCAGTTTTGGATCCGTGCGATGAGGTCGGAGGCTCGGGTGTCTACCTGTTATCCACCATTTGGGCGATATTACATTCGAACTTCAAATGTTAGCCACGTAGAGCCAATCTTTCGAAAAGTATCCAGACCATTTGCCACTCAATGGATTTACGTACAAAGTTATGTTGACCACGCAAGCGACCGTTCGTGATAGAGATGTGAGAGATGGAACCGCACGATATCGTTGAACATAATTCAGTGGGTATCCCGTGATAAGGCGAACAAGCAGGGTGGTCCACTGACATCGCTCGGAAGCTACCAGCGATACCGATAGGTATTTGTACCGAATCCCCCATCGGGTGTTAGTGAGTCCAAGTTGTATGTTTGGGCTCTGGATGCAATACTTACATTCAGAACATCGGCAACCATGTACCCCAGCCGTGAACACTGAGGTGGTTGCAAATATGTTGAGGATAAAGATAGGTTGACACGAAGCGTAAGAAGCAGAACAATGCAGCAGAGGGGGAAGGAGAACTAATATTGTGTGTGCAATTATGATGGTTGCAATCAAAGGCTGATGGCAAGAGAATTCATTTCCGGGTGAATCTCGGTGTTACTGGATATCATGAGGAATTGAGACGTTTAAAGGGTAGAGACAAAAGGTTGTTGTCAGACATACATTACAAACCAAGTTGGTTGTTAAAATTGCTAGTGAGGATGCATCGACGAAGGCTCGGCAGTATACACGCTGTGCGTATGACAACAGTCGCTGCTTGCAGACAAGTAAACATTTTCACAAGTAGCTATGAAATATCCCCTACCCGACTGACCGAACTTTGCTTTGACAATGCTGGTTTAGTTGAATGAGCGATTGAATGAGGGTAGTAGTATCAACGCAAAGTCGGAAGGCCAGTTAATGGAGTTCGTACGAGTTACTTAGTACCACCTGGACAATTTTTTCAAGGTGAACACAGCTAAAATTTTCGGTATATTCGGTGCTCACGGGCTGAATCATGACCTACAACTATGCCCCACCATTGCTCCGTCGGTACTACTGAGATCTTACGATCAGTAAGCTGCTCGTCTCTGGTCGAATCAGGATCATCGGTTCAGTGGTTGGCTGCCACCACCTTTGGCCATGAGAGTAACCTTTCCACAAGGGGTGATGGGTCCAGCACGCTTACGCGAGGTTCGCAAGAACGCCAATCGTGGAATCAAGTCACACACACATATCGGAGTTACTGGCAGAGCACATGTACAATGAATGACATGGTGAAGCTAATTTCATGCACATGGCTAGACAGACACTCAACCTTTTTTTGGCTGGCAACGTGATCTCCAATGCAGATTCCCATGATACTTTCCCCATGGATGCTGCTCATCATACAGTCTGGGGCCTGGAGCACCTTGCCTCGTACGAAATGCCCTCTTACCTTGCGACCCGTTAAACTCCATGCTTCGCAGATCACCAGCAATGCCTGCGGACGCTCCCATGTTCATTTCTTTCTTCATAGGTTCGAACAATGTGCTCCCAACAAAGCGTCGTTTTCCATCCACGAGGCAAAATGCCATGGATATATATTCATCATAAGACACTCGGACCCCCTACACTGTCACCTGAGTACAACTCAGGGATTAATATTTCGCTGAATCTCCATGACCGGCTTCCGGAAGAGCGAAATTATGTGTCGCGGACCTTGGCCAACGAGGCCGAATGCAAAATTGGGTCCCATCGTGTGGTACGTCTCCTCGTGAAACTTTCCTATCGTTGCCAAATTGGTGTCTCTCATTGACTGCTGACACCAATAAATACAACGAACGGACGCACATCAGTATCGCACTCAATTCTGCAGTAGTTCCGTGATCATTATGAGGTACTCCACCGCAAACAGCGGCATCATTTTTGCCTTCCTCGCTAGAACCGTGTTTGCCGGCGCGACGTACACTCTCAGTAACAGTATCATCGGCGAGGGATTTTATAATGCCTTCAACTTTGAAGCTATCGCTGATCCCACCAACGGTCGCGTGTAAGTGGTGTCTTCCTCTTCACCACTGATTTCAAATACTTTGTCTACTAGGAACTACGTTGATCAGGCGACCGCTCAGCGCTTGAACCTCACATATGCTACGAGCAACACATTTATCATGCGTGCAGATGACACTACCGTTCTCTCCGCAAGCGGCCCGGGACGGAATTCTGTTCGGATCCGTACTAATAACCAGTACACTACCCACGTAGCAGTGTACGCATGACAGCGTGTTACTTATCTGGCACGTTCTAGTGACATGTTATTCCTTGTCAGGTTCGACATGCCACATATGCCCCAAGGATGCGGGTAAGTTTTATTTAACGGAGTAATTGGGTTCTCATCTTGCATTTATGATCGGTACTTCAAGCACGTGGCCTGTGAGTTTCGGCTCGGTGCTACTATAAAGCAAGTGGAGCTGACATTCAGATTTAGGCTGTTTGGGAGACTAACGAGTCCAACTGGCCCAATGGTGTACGCTTGACCTGTGTAACGTAACGTTCCTTGAACCAACAGTTTCGTAGGGTGAAGTCGATATTGTCGAGGGTGTGAATGATGTTGAGCCGAACCAGTCGACCCTTCATACGAGCCCTGGTCAGTAGGTTCACCGTGAGCCACCGGCGTCGTTTGAGTAGTTGACGTCACTCATCCTAGATTGCTCCATCCCTGCATCCGGTGTCAAGCAGCTGGGGTGAGGGGGATGCGCGCCTTGATTATGCCTTCTCAACATTTGTGTAGGACGACCGTTTCTACAGATTGCGACACCACAGGTATGTGATACGTGAATTCCTCTTTTATGTGCCATAACTATTGTCAGTCAACGGAAACGCGGGGTGCGGGGTGAAGTTGACGGAGGACTACAACAGTTTTGGTCCCGGTTATAACAACATCGGCGGTGGATGGTAAGCGCTTCAATCTTACGAGTCAATGAAAGTTCTCAGAGGAGCCCTCCAGGTATGCCATAGAACGCACGACTAACTACATCAGTATCTGGTTCTGGGAACGTGGAGATGCGTCGGCGCCGAGCGATGCGACTAGTGGCGCCGGAACTATCGACACAAGTAACTGGGCAAGTCGAAGTGCCGCTGATTTATTGAGGCATTTTTTAAGATGGTTGTCGGCAGGGAACCCCCGCTGCATACTTCCCTAACACAGACTGTGACTTGGCAACTCACTTCGATGGCAACAATATTATCATCAACCTTACTTTCTGTGAGTATCCCAGAGCATTCTCGCTCAGATCCAGAAGACTCAAACATTTTCCATGGAGGTGGCGACTGGGCCGGTAACTCTGCTGTTTATGCTGCGTCGGGGTGTTCATCGGATTGTGTTGGTACGTAGGTTCTGCCCTTTCAAGCCAGTATAATGAAACTTACTGTCTTTTCCCCCTCCAGACTATGTTAATAGTAAGTTAACCCGGTCCATTTCGATTTTTTTCTAATCGCAACTGGTTGCAGACAATCCAACCGCTTTCACCGACGCATACTTCCAATTTGCATCCATTAACATCTATGAGTAAGACAGGACGACGAAAGTCACTGTACAGTATTACGTGTCGCATAACATTTTCGTTCTCTGGCTGTAATCGAACAAACCTGTTACTGCATTATTGACTGGTTTCATCGACGCCCCCATTTATTACGTGGCACACGCACGCTGATATTACCAGGATTGCCGATGGCAAAGTGTAGCAATGCATCTGATGGGCACGTTGCCAACATGATCATGATCGACGATCAAGCTTAAGATTCCGCTGTGGGCAACGCTTGCCGTGGCAACAAGCAAGAGGCTGAACGAGTTTTTTGGACTCGAGTCCGTGATCACGTACGCTGACGGCTGTGGTGAGCAACCATCATTCACAGCACCCGACAAACAGGGTTAGACCCCTTCATGATTCAAGTGCGCCAATGGAATAGGTCCTTTTTCTTTAGTGCTGCTGGACAGTATTCCCCTCATTCAAGCCCAATTAATCTCACTCGCTTCACTGTCGACCAATGAATAAGTCAAGGCATTTGGTCTCTCTTCCGGCATCGGTCCTGCTCTCTTGTTTGCCTGTCGCCCGTGCGGACATTCATTGTAACATCTCAATGTAAGCACATTGAATATTGTGCGCGCTCACAAACAAACTGGTTGCAGTGGTGATACAAACATCTGCTCTTGGTTTGATCTTCATGGAGGAGTCGCCATCGCTGTAGTGGGTGGAATAGGTGCGTACGCCGGTGAAGTCCCGTCAAGGGGCTGGCGTTGACGGTCCTTGCAGCAACGTTGTTGGTATTTCTGGTCATGAGCATCTTTGCCTCTCTGTTCCGGCGCAGGGTTTCCGCCACACCAAGTGCCAATCAGTCAGCCACGCCGAACGAGCGGCGGTCGTATGCTTTTTCGGTACCAGGGGTGGCAGAGAAGGAACGGACAGTCAAGGATGTGTATCAGCAGGGCGGGAGAGCGGGTTACCGAGGGTACGTACGATAGTGTAGGTTAATATAAATTTTGTTGTTGTTGTTGTAGTCCTGAGAAATCTCGGGACTCGACGTCTCTTCGTTTCAGAGCTCGTCGCATCGTCGTATCATCATCGGGTGCACCCGTTCAAGTGCCTCGTCTCTCTTTTTCTCCCTCCTCTTTTTCTTTGTTTCTCCATGCCCAGCTTATTCTCCCGTGCAAGGACAACTTCGACACCAGGCAAGAAATCGGCTCAAAAACCTCTCGTAGTCACACCACAGCCGGTCTACGATGAGTTTGGTCGCGTAAACAGCAGAGGCACCGGCGCAGTCTCTCCCTTCCAAACACCTTCGAAAAAGGACACCCAAAAGGATAAGAAGAAAGGCGGCCAAGACACAAAGTCCAGGACGCGTACCCTCAGCTCGCCTAGACAAGACCACGACCTGGGTGACCTCGTTGCCCAGATACCAGACGGCAGCTTCCTCCCTCTCAACCTTGATCGCCCACGCGACGAATCCGGCGAGGAAAAGTCTCTGGAACATGATTATGGCTATCTTTCTTACGAGCGCCATGTCATCCTTGGGCTTGACGACGTGGCCCGTCTTGTGGACGTCCTTGCCGTCGAGCTCGGCACTCGCTGCCTCACAACTCCTTTCATTTTTTCCACTCTTGCTCTTGACATCTCCTCGTCAGCGATCAGGCGCCTCATACGTGCCTTTCTCGACACCTGTGCTAACCCTGCATCTCAAGAGGCAGAACATCGCTGGCGGGAAGAAGCTCGCTTCGCCGGCCCACATGAACTTGGCATGTGCTTCCGTTGGGGTCTTGCGCGAATCGTAAGAGTAGTCGGTGGACAAGCCGTTCGTGGCCTCATCTCTTGGGAACATTATGTCGAGTTTCGTGACTCAGAAGCTGGTACGCATCATTCCATTGCTCCCTCGATCTTTTCACGGACACGAGGCCTCGACCACTAATTAATATTCTCTCGGTCCCTCATCAGCGCTCAACTACCCTTCAACACACTTTGCCACCTTCTTACCGCCGTTACCTCCGGTTCTAAGAACCATCCTGTGGACCCTATTGAGCCTCCTCATTCGTTTCACAGCCCACAGCGCATCCTCTGGCCACACGCCCCCGACTCTCTCGCCTCTTTTTGGTCCTTTGCTTTTTGGCTTGGGTCCAGCCTGTCTTTCCTTCCATCACACCTACATTCATTATCTCCGTACCGTGAATGCCATGGAACACATCATGCTCGCCTTCATCCGATGGCAGGACGCACCCAAGGCTCCGGGCGTCCGTTCTGACATCAATATCAACATTACCTTTGGCAGTGCGACCACCCTCGGTGTCCCCACCCGTCTCAAAGATTGGATTAGGGGATACCCCTCCATGTTACCCACCCTTCATGTCAAGGAGAAACAAGATAAACCGCAGGCGCGCCGCGGGGCACGGACGCTGCGTGTTGTCAGCGTCAGACGCAATGTCCGCATGTACTCGCCAGATTTGGTCAAGACGGCCGCTAGCTGGGCCTCTGCCACCAGGCTCGGTCAGGACTCTGGTCGTGGATTGACCGGGTCAAAAGAGTGGGAGCGTATCGCACCATCAGCACTCAAATTGCAGCCACGTTACTCTGAAGGATATAAGAAAAGAATGGACATGCCTGCGAATTTTCACCCCTACATTGGTCCAACAATCGGGACATCATCTGCTACCTCAAGCACCTCCTCAGCAACATCGACCTCGACTGGCGAGAAAGATAAACTTGGTCTGGGTATCAGGGAAGGCGAGGACCGCTTTGGGACTCTCGCCGAGTTGAAGTGGGGTGAATTTGAGGCCATGGGCTTTGGGACGGTGACAGCCAATGAGAAGAAGCTTCAGTTCGACCTCACCGAGAGCGAAAGGATGGTATGTTTTGTTTGTCAGCCCACTTTAATGACATTAGCTGAACCTTTCGGTAGTCTCAGTCGGCAAAACGTACAACAATGAACTGGAACGATTTCTCTGCAATCGGTTTTAATCGCACGGATGCTCGCCTCAGCACAACGCTTCAGTTCAGTACTCCCGTCGCCCACTCCATATCATCGTGGCCGACGAAAAATGAGAGCATTACCAAGAAACTGAAGAAAACGCAGCGTGCCCTTCCCCCATTTGGTTGGGACACGGAGCCTGTCATGGCATCGGAAGAAATGGTCGAGGAAGCATTCATGGATGTGTTTTGTGACTTGGTGTACGGGGGTGGTTGGATGGACATTGAACGGGGTGAGGAGACTGACAGGGAGTGTAACTGGGCCTTGGTAAACCTTCGTCGTTTTTTTTTTGAAATGCTGTCTCTTGCTGACCTATATCACACAGATCGAGTACAAGTCCCTTCCGTTGAACACGAATTCCACCCTTGGAGGCGATCCTCGCACAGCAACTTCCGTCTTTTTGTTCGAAGAGTTCGTGCCGTTAGAATACAGACAACAGCTCGCAAAAGAGTCTGGCACAAAGCGTCGGCTGCCCTTTCTGTTTTCGCCGTCCAGCAAATCGAGGCCGTGGAAACCTGCTGCGACGTTGAATGGCCGGCCTTATGTTGTAGGACACGTTCCTAAAAGTCCAACCTTTCGCGAGGTGGAATTTGAAGGGATGCTGAGGTCCAATGGCAGCAAAATACTTTCGCTGTCAAAACCCGCTCCTGCGATCACGGTCTCCCCAGCCGCTGGAGACAGTGACCACACTGCACACTCGCGACCAGGAACCGCAGGTTCTGGTCGCATTTCTCCAGCGAGGCAATTGCAACGTGTGCCCTCGGATTCTCCCCTCACTCCTGGAAGTACCAAGCGACGATTTCGCATACCGGTACCCAGTCCCTCTGTAGTGCGACGCTCGACGCTAGTGCCAGCTGAGTATTCGACCGTGGATTTTGAGACACGCTTAGCAAGTTACAGTGACGATGAATTTAATGAAAGTGCCAGCATGAAGGCTCTTTCGCCTGCCGAAAAGCGTGAACGGAGGATGTCGAGAGATGACGCATGGGTGGATATCCTTGTCGCTGCGCATAGTCGCAGGATGGGGTCGCAGGAGGCGGAACGTCAACCTGCCGGAAAGTGCCTCAAAGGCGGTCGCTCTGATCCTGAGCTGGCCAGTCAAGAAATTGCGTTGGTTCTCGCTGGCGTTCGTGCGCGTTCTCCACTTTCCGACGATGAAGAGATACAGCCGCATCAATCAGCAGTAGAGCTGCTTCCAACCACAACACTCGAAGTGAAACCGAAGGAGGAACAAGATCCTGACATCGAGTCCGTGATGTCGTATCCCAAGAACAAACGAGTTGGGTATTTTGACCTGCACCCCGAGCGACGTCCTGGAGGCGATAAACCTTCACCGGTACGACCGCAGGCTAATGCAAACGACTCTGATGGTGATGACGTGCCAGATCATCTGGTTTATGGGGCGCCTGAAAGCATTGTTATTCCGGCGCCGGACCCAGTGAGGCCGTCGTTCGAGTCGGCAGAAAGTGAATATGGCCCCTCCGCGACTTCTTCACCGACTCGCGAAATAGACGTCCCTGAATTCGTTGACTACGAGAGGGGACGAGAAGAAAAGGAGAGTTCGCATTCGCGCGCCGAATCTACGACACTGCCACAACTCATTCAGTCCAACGATGACCTTCCCAAATCCACGTCGCAAAGCAAGACTGCGTCACTCATTGAAATGTATCGCGAACGAGAGAGGCAGAGCCTCGCCATCACTATCCCATCCAAACCCCCTGTTCTATCCGCATCGCTGCCCCCTAACAACGCCATACTTCCCCCCATTACCCCAGGTGCTACAATCTCATCTCCTGTCTCTGTGCCTGAATCTGGTCCTCCAGAAACTGGAGACGAAGCTGAACCCGAACCTGGAGAAGACTATCTATTGCCACCGGAAACAGAGATTCTATTCCCAGATCCTGGCCGCAACAGCCCAGGGCGATACATTCATGGTGCTCCTCTTCACAACGTCCTGGAAGAAGAGGAGGAAGACTGAGTTCAAATTCATATGTAAACTATGTTGAATTCCGAATATTTCTATATGCTTGTGGCCACCACCGATACCTTGATCCATTTTACTTTTCTCCCCCCTTTTTTTTTGTGGTCATCGCAGAGACGGAGAGTATGCTTATGGTCCGCTCGTTCACTCTGTTTGCACTTTTCATTTTCTACAGCTTTACTCTTACTTTACACGAAACTCGTTTCAGTTGCTAACTTGAAAGCGTTTTTTCATCTAATGACGGAGTACCTGCCAACCGTTTCCTAGTAGTTATGTTGTCCCCTCCTTTGTGGACCCTTCTTCCTCCCTTTCCTTTCCAGTTTACGATCGTCTATTAGTGCAGTGCATACGGTTGTCTCTTTTGGATATCTACATAAATAGGTTCAATTCAGTTTGTCGCTGGGAAAGTGTACACGGAGTCCCATATCGCCACCACTTTGCCTCGTCTGCCATGGTTCAAGTCCCAGATCGATCCGTCAGGATTTGTGCAGACAGAGGGGGGACGTTTTGTGACGTCCACGCGTAAGTTCGATGGCTGAATCCTGACAGTCGACATCACTACCCACTGTCAATGCAGATCTTATCCTGACCCGGAACGTCCTGGCGGGCGAAAGGAGCTCGTAGTGAAGATTCGTGAGTGTTCATGATCCCCACTAACGCATACGTGGAGTGATTTTCGGATTGGCAGTGTCCCAAGATCCAAACAACTACGGCGACGCACCAACAGAAGGTATTCGGAGAGTGCTGGAGATCGTGACCGGCGAGAAGATCAAGCGCGGGAGCGTGCTCGATACCAGCAAGATCGGTGCGTTTACCCCGATAGAGGCATATTCCCTCCCTCTCTCCTCCATCGGACGTTTACACAGTCGTCACCGTAGATTACATCCGGCTGTCTACCACGGTAGCTACCAATGCGCTCTTGGAACGCAAAGGACACCGACATGCGTTGCTTATCACCAAAGGGTTTAAAGACCTACTTTTGATTGGAAATCAATCCCGTCCCCGGATCTTTGATCTCAACATCCGACGCCCGTCACCACTCTACTCGGAGGTAGTTGAAGTGGACGAACGGGTGACGCTCGTCGGGTACACCTCCGATCCCAAGGCCGAGGAGCACGCAGTGCAGTGGCATCAAGACGGCGCGGTGCGGCGCGGTTATAGAGGTCCTGGATGGGATGGTGTAGGGGATGCAGAAGGACCAGGGGAAATCGTGAGAGGCATATCCGGAGAAGCCGTCCGGATTCTGAAACGACCAGGTCTGTACGCGGGTGTCTTGCAAACACTGTCACTTCGATTCCGAGCACATCCCCGACGCTCACCGCTTCTCATTTCCTTCTGACACGCGTGTTTCCCACGCGAATAGATCTAGAGGTCATACGACGGGAACTTGAACGCTTGTACAGAGCGGGGTGCCGTTCTTTGGCCATCGTACTCGTTCATTCATATACGTTTCCCGATCATGAAACACAGATTGGTAGACTGGCGCGTGAGATTGGATTTACCCAAGTCTCGGAATCGTCGCAACTCCTTCCCATGATCAAGGTCGTCCCGCGGGGGATATCGTCCACTGCGGATGCATACCTCACGCCGATCCTGCGCGAATACCTGGATGGTTTCTTCAAAGGATTTGACGCCCAACTCAAGGTTGGTCAGATCAAGAGTCCCCGCGTCGAATTCATGGGAAGCGATGGCGGCCTTTTGGACCTCAATAACTTTTCTGGGCTGAAGAGTATTCTGAGTGGACCTGCAGGCGGCGTAGTGGGGTACGCCTTAACAAGTTGGGACGAGAAAAGAAAGTACCCGATTATTGGGTTCGTTTTTGCCGTCTCTGCTGAATGACCGTGACCAAGTCCTGTAGGATTGACGTAGGCGGAACCTCGACCGACGTGTCACGTTTCGACGGTCGGTATGAAGTCGTGTATGAAACCACGACCGCAGGGGTGACCATTCAGTCACCCCAGCTCGACATTAATACTGTTGCTGCTGGGGGAGGCTCGTGCCTCACCTTCCGCAACGGATTGTTTTTGGCGGGGCCGGAGAGCGCTGGTGCCGAGCCAGGACCGGTGTGTTATAGGTGAGTCACGGTGAGCCAACGATAAAGTCTCAGCAATGACATTCTACGCAGGAAGGGAGGCCCGCTGGCTGTGACAGACGCGAACCTTCTTCTCGGACGCTTGATTCCGGATTACTTCCCAAAGATATTTGGAAAGTTGGAGAACGAGCCGCTGGATGTTGCAGCATCCAAAACGGCTTTTGAGAAACTGGCCACAAAAATCAACGGGACACAGGAGCAACCATTTGAGTTGGACGAGATTGTTTATGGGTAGGCACTGGGACTTGAGTAGAGCCAACTTGGGGAGTCTGAAAGTCACGACAGTTTTATCAAGGTTGCGAACGAGACAATGTGTCGTCCAATTCGTGCCCTGACGGAGGCCCGAGGGTATGCCACCGGGAAACACATGTAAGTAACACACATGAGTCAGGAGGTCTGCTCATCCTGTACAGACTCGCAAGTTTCGGCGGTGCAGGTGGCCAGCACGCTTGTGACATCGCAAAACTCTTAGGAATCAAGACAATACTAATACATTGCTACAGCTCTATCTTATCTGCCTATGGCCTTGCGTTAGCCGATCGGTGAGGGGAACGAGTCGCATCCATACCGCCTGACTAAGCCACTTTCTGGTAGTGCATTTGAGCTCCAGGAACCGTCCTCGGCATTTTATTCCAGTTCTGCGCGCGCTTCCCTCCTTGCTCGCCTGGACAAGCTTACGAACGACGTTAGGGAGGAGCTCGCTCATCAGGGCTTTGAAGGTGACCGGGTGATTGTTGAGCGGATGCTCAATATGCGCTTTGAAGGGACGGACACTGCTTTGATGGTCTTGCCCAATGCAAGCGATGGTGATGGAAAGGAGGACTTTGAGGCAGCATTCAAGAGAATCTACAAGTCGGAATTCGGATTCCTGCTACAGACCAAAACGATCATTGTGGATGACGTCAAGGTATAGGTTTCTGCTCTTGGAGTTTAACAGCCATGCTCATCGTAGCAGGTGCGCGGCATCGGGAAGACGTTTGACACTCTGGGAGAGTCGGTTTATTCCGAGGTAGAACGACTTTCGAGAAACGCAGTGGGGCATTGGCAGGCGGCGTCTACGCACAGCGTTTACTTTGACAAGGTCGGACGGGTACCTGACACACCTGTGTTTTTATTGGAGCAGTTGAAAGTCGGGGATGAAGTGACGGGGCCGGCGATGATTATCGACGACACACAGACGATCGCTGTGGTTCCTGCAGCAAAGGCGGTACTGAGCAGCAAGCATCTCTACGTGACGCTGGAGTAGAAAATTTGACAGTTTACATAAAGTGCATTAATGACGAGATCAATCACTGTCTTCTAGCCTTATTAGACTTGATTAATAGATATGTTCCGCCGCATGTCGTGCGAGAACGAAAAACGGGCACGAAGTACTCTATTAAATTGCCAAACGTGTTGCTGACTGCTTTCATGCAGGCTCTTATCGTAACGGGACTTTAAGGTGCATGCCATCGGGGTGGGACGGAAGCTCGGATAGCACGGTGACCCTGGCAACATCCCTGGCCGGGAAGCTGAGAACATTCCCAGCCGCCGCCGTCGTCTGGGGCTCGCTCGTACGCGATGTTGGCGATGCAGGGCACCTGCAAAGTTTTAAATAATTGAGTAACATCTACATAGGTGTGCTGGCAAGTGCTCACTCCTTCTTCCATGTAACTTAACCGCCTACTTAGAACACACTCGACAATGCTGTTCCTTTCTCGTCGTTCAGTCGATCCCTTGACCCCTACCTCACCACGAAAGAACATAGATTACTCCCAGACGCCATCTAACCACCTTCACGGTCAACGGAACCGTGCTCGATCTGAAGCCAGCCTCTTCAGGCGTGTCTCAACTCTTCTTACTGTCCGTCGACGGACTCCCTCAAAGACATCATCCTCGCGGCCACATGCAAGTCCTGGGATTGAATATAAATGCTCTCAGCCTTGGTCCCAGCTCGCCAGAGTTTCTAGCGACACCACCCCACAATCATCCCTTGAAATTCGACGTCCCAGTGGTCTGGGGAGACGAGCGAGTCTTCTCGGCTCCGCCGCTGAGAGCGAGAGTTTCGGGAGGGAGGCACCCGATGATGTGGGCCCAGCAAGGTTCGCGAGCTTGCCGAATTTATTAGGTGGCGCAATTCGTTTGCCAGAGACAGTGACGTATCCACCTACCCAACTTCCACGCACGCACAGCACGGCATCTTGCGCTCTCCCCCACTCCATTCTTCGAGTCATCCTTGAATTCCTTTCGCGCAACGATCTCGTCGTCGTTGTGCTCGCATCCCGTGGGTTCTGTGCCGCTGCCAGACATGCCTTGTACCATTCCCTCGATGTCCAGACGTTCTCGGAGTCATCGCTACGGAAACTCTACTATGTCTTGGCGCGCAGAATCGAGCTCGCAGAGATGGTCGTCTCCTTTTACTGTCACTCTTGGCCATCATGGGAAATTCCATTGCAGGAAGGTCATGTTTCTTCCAACGATGTCCGTCGAGCGCTCCAGAACATGTACAATCTCAAGTCCCTCACGGTTGCCTCCTTCGCATCTATGCTCTCTTATACGCCCTCGCTCACTTTCTCCCTGACTCATTTGACCATCCTTGACAAGAAAATAACACAATCGCAGTTGGTAGCGATGCGCAGCTGGCTTGCTACCCAAACATCTCTCGAGTCGCTCTCTTTCCCTTACCTCGTCGAATGTACCAATGCCGACCCACCATTCGTTGACGAATGGGTTTCGATTGTTGATCCCTCACAGGCAGAGTTTCATGGTCCTTTCAGTACCATACTTCCTGGTCTCAAGTCGTTGCGCGCATCCACTGAGATTGTCTTGACGCTCTGCTCCGCGATGCACAATCCAATAGAGCATCTGACGCTGGATGTTCATGAGACCCTTTACAAGGGTTTGCGCCCTAGCACCGTGATTCGCTCGCTAGGTGGGGTTCGCGATATGCACATCATCTTTGCGCCCGAGGTCGACAAGCGGACCGTCGAAAAGTTTCTCGGCATTACGGGCAGTATGCTAACAGGAGAGGACAGGGCAGAGGCGATGAAGTCTCTCGAAGTAGAAGTGTCGTGGACGCATGACAATGCTGCCGAGGCATGTTTCTTAACGACATTGTGTTGTCTTCGTACCGTTGATTTTTCATCTCGCTCCACTCAGACACTTTATGGGATTGTCACTTCAATTATATCGCGTTTTCGGGGATTGGAAACGCTCAAATTAACGTCGCCATTTCGCTCAATTCAGGCGCCCATCCCTGGTTCTGCGAGATCATCGCTGCTCCGCTTTCCCAGTCCACCGCCTCTGTGGACGGCGTCCTCGTCCCGTCCCCCATCGGAATGCGCTTCTACTCTGCATGGTAGTTGGATCCAAAAAGAATTCGTTGCGTGTGGTATAGAGAAAGATTACGCCAAGACGTGGACGAAACACTGTCCCTCCTTGTCCGACATCCAATTTGACTTTTCGTGTTCGACGACGGACACCGACGTGGAGCTATGTGGAGTGTGGTTCAGACGGAGGATACCCTTGTCGTTACCTTGATGTCTTGAGTGACTCTCCGCGATCCAGGATGTCTTACTTTGTTCTGCTAGCACTACCATTGATCCATTCGATTATTTATTTTTATTCCGGATTTTATAGTTTGATTTTTGTCGTATGCACATATTATTCGCATTCGTAGCAGCAATGGTGCTAGATCAAGATATAGCATCTGTTGTATTATAACAGGTATAGTTGTATTAGCGTCATATAATGAGTCACGTGCAGAGAGTGTGTTTGCCCTTGTTTGTACTTATGCATTGTCCACATGGTCAGTAGTATCGTACTTACACCGCAACTTGTGCGTGGTACCCTATGGCGACAATGGAGCCGGGGCTACAACAACGTACTTACCGGACAACCCGCGCCAATGGACACGTCGAGGGCGGTAACTTGGCCAGACGTGCTCATCATACCAACAAACGATGGGTCGCAGACAGTGTCACTGGACGGAGTAGTGCCACAAGCACCTCTCACGTTGGCAGTGACACCGAGCGTTGGGAAAGAGGTGGACACAGAGGTGGAGGTAGAGGAAGACCTCGCGGTGGTCGTGGCAAGTTCGGCAATTCTTCAGTTACCTTTCGTCGAAATGCTGCTCCCGATGGAGGTGCTACGGCAAGCGAGGGAGAGCATAGTGAGATGGAGGAGGAGCACCAAGTTGACGAGGATTTAAACGAACCAGAGACTCCAGAGGAACGCGAAAGTTTTTGGCAAGAGGTGCGTTGAAAACTTGCTTTTATATCGCTGCGCTCTCCATGCTTTCGTCGTCTAGTTGGTCAAGGCACGTGAAAGCGAGCGCAAAAAGGCCATTACCGAAGGCAAGATGGACGATCCGTTTAAACCAAAACGTCTCGAAGATGCGATCACCATGATTGGCACCTGCATGGATATGTGCCCTCGCTTTGAACGATATCGGCGGGAACGCGAGAACAATCTTTTTGAATGGGAAACGGTGGGTATTCCCAACCTTACAGTGTTAAAGATTTGAGGTTCAAGCGCTCGTTCTTTCCACAGATTCCTGGAACCAAACGAGTGGACCACAACCGAGCTGTCAAGGCATATGAACGCGCAGCTGGGGATAAGACGCTCCCGTCAGACCTTCGACCTCCGGATGTCCTCAAGGTACATTCTCTCTTTCGATCCAAATTTTCACAACTTTTCCTTAACTATCATTTAGCGTACTCTTGATTACCTCTTTCAAGACCTTTTACCTTCATGTGGATTCTCAGAAACCTTCAACTTCATCCGGGACCGCTCAAGAGCTGTACGAACTGATTTCACCATGCAGCACGAGACGGGTTCCATTGCGACCCAATGTCATGACCGATGTGCTCGGTTCCATATCCTAGCTCTTCACATTGAACGTGATCATCCGGGTTTTTCAATCGCTATGGAAGAACAACAGCTTATGAATAGTGAGCCATCTTAACTCAATTGATGACATGTATGACATATCCCGCGCAGCTCTACAAAGCTTAAAAGAGTTCTATCTTGATCAACGCGGTCGTTATCAATCGCCCACCGAGCTAGAAATGCGCGTTTACCATCGCCTCATCCACGTTCGCGATCAAAAGGAGCGCCACGACGATATACCACAAACTTTGCTCAACCATCCAGTATTTGAGTTGACCACAAAATTTCGTGCTCGCGTTCAAGCTAAGAGTGCACCCATCACTAAAACTTCCCCTCTTGTTGTCGATGTGGAAGCGATGCATATATTCGTGGAACTAGCGGACGTCCTTCGCCGTGAAGGCAACATTGTTATGACTTACCTTGTCGCATGCATTCTTGAACGACATTTTGGCAAGGGCACCATTGAGGATATCGAGTCGATACGAGGCGATCTCACTTTCTCAGATATCATTGACGGGTATACGGGAACCGACTCTCATGAGCAAGACACAGACATTGACATCTCCATAGGGGATGAAACTGGAGATCAACCTGATTTTCCCCATCAATCTCCCAAACCGCTACAACCGAGTGGAACTCAGTGGTTAACAGATACCTTTGGCCTCAAACCGACACAATCCGCCTTCTTCAAGCCTTCCTACCCCCCTTCACAGCCTACTGCACCACCAGTCCAGTCGGCTTTCTCCAGTCTAAAGACAATTCCAAATGCATTTGGCACGGCTTCATTTGCCACGCAATCGGGATCCATTGCTTCCCCAACATCTGTCTTTGTGCCAGTCAAAGATCACAATACAGCACCCAGTTCGCTTCCGCACAGGGTTACAGGTATGTTCATTTCGAGGCCATGTACGGACTATTAAACGCGCGCGTCAGAAGCTGATACCATCGGTTTTTCGACAACCTCACCTGTCCCATCCTTCCAACCTTTCTTTTCAACACCAGCCGGATCCCAATCGGCGACATTTGCACGTCAAGCCGAGCAGCCATCACAAACGACTGCATTATTTCCTTCACAAGTCAACGGATCTACTCTTGCACCGCTTGGCTCAGAAGCATCTCCTTCGAAATCACTTAATCCTTTGGCGCCAACATTCACTCCCAAACCAAAGGTTACCACGCCCACTGGTGTCAGCGGGTCTGGCACATCTGTCCCTTCTGCATTCGCCACCGCGTCGCCAAACCATAGGCGTTCTACCGTTGAGATTCAACCCTGCGTCCCTGTCGCCATTTCGGAAGAGCCTTCGCTTTCGATATCCCAACTTCCTCATGGGCATTCCATGTCTGGTGGGGAAACACCCGTTATATCATCTCCCCCCTCTATGGATTCGACGTCCCTAGAGGATAAAATATATCAGACTCCACCTGCGCAACCTCCGCCTCTCAGTCGACTGCAGCCGATCTCGTTACCCCCGACTCCCACTGCAACAATGTTCATCTCCTCATCCCTTCCTCCTTCACGAAAGTCGAGCTTGAAAAATATACAAACATCCTACCTCTCTGCTGTTCCGACTGAAATACTAAGTCCGCTTTGCATTCATTCACCCATCTCGAAGTCTTCGATGCCGGCTCTCCTCCGCAGGGAATCCCTCCAGTCCCCTCTGAAACTGGTTGTCAGTGGTGCGGAAACTGAGGCAGAATCCGAACCATCGGCAGAAAAGCTGAATGCGTCCGCCGTCACTAAACCTCCTTTCGCGGTGAAACTTACCCGGAAAGCGACCGCGCTTGATTTTGCATGTCGGGGCTTGCTGGTGAAGCAGGCATTCTCCCGGTGGCGACAGCGCTTTAGCGATCAAGTCAAGTGGGTTGAGGCGTGCCGCCGGAGCGCACTTTATAAGGAAAAGGCGCAAGTCGAGCGTCTCTCACGCAGCGTCGTGAGATCTCCCGTGTTGAACGGTCGCGCGCCATCCAAAAGTCGTGTATCATTGAAGAAGCGTTTGCGTGAGCGTTTATCTGGGGAATACCGACATCCAGTGAACGATGAGGAGCTTGCGAAACGATTTGAAAAGGTCATTCATTGAAATCGGCTTTTTCGTTGACCGTTGACTCACGCTATTTCAGAATCACGAGGAACATGTACGTCGATGGGCGCGTGGGTCGTTCCTCGGTGTACTACAAGACTTTTTGGAGTCAACGAGCAGACCAATCCCTGACAGTTGGTCTGCATGGCTGTCACTCAATCAAGAAAGCGACGGCACCGCCGTTTGGCTGGAGCAAAAATTCGGTGTTCCAAACTCGGGAAAGTGGAAAAACGAGAACGTATTCGAAATTCCTGTCTCAAAGGGCCATCTCGAATTGGCGCATCTGTACCCTGGCGTTATCATATTCGAACGTACTCCCTCGATGGGTGTCACGGATATCTTGGGAAGGTGGGATAGATTTGTCATCATTTGTACTTGATCTGAAGAAGTTTGCAGAAAATATCGCGTGTTAGAAGATTGCACTCGCCTGCGCGAAATCATTGAGGCTTTTCCAATGGACCGATATTACACCCCCTCGTTACTGTGTGTTGCGTGGTCCGAACGAGACCCGGATTCGTCCAAGGACTTTGACGATATGGTCAGTGAATGGACTGCTCTTGCTTTTGGTTGTTCATTCGTTCGTAGGTTGAATCGATGGTAGAGGGAGGCATGCTGACATCGACGCACGACCTCTTAATCTCTACGGCCGCCTTAGATATGGAATCGAAGTTGGAAGCGTTGTTACCCAGCATTCCATTCGATCTCGAAGGCCGACTTGTAAAACGTGTTTCTCTGAATGGTAGGTGAAGCTCATTCATTCGTTTGGTTATTCCTACATGTACTTGCAGACGTTTTCAAGATCTGGGAACATGGATGGGAGGAGATAACGACAAGGTGGCTCGGTAACTGTAACGTATACGGGGAGTGTGAGTGTGCTCCATATATGAGAGTGAAAGTCATTTTTGACCAAGTCTGGGAACAGTTGATTGGGCCCTCTATGCAAAATTGCTAGAAGGTTGCACACGACTTTTGACTCAAGTAATTAGTTTGGTGACAAGTCTACTACGTGATGGGGCTGTCCAGAGCGACCTCGCCCACTTGCAATTGAACAAGGACATGGATTCTCAGTAGGTTGTCGCCATCTATGCGCAGACAGGGACTGAGCATGTTGTAGCACAACCTTTAGTGTGGTCCTCGATTGGCTGCAGGCTCTTCCAAGGATCGAAACTACTGCTTCGTTGATGAGTGACATCAGAGCACATCAAAACCTTGGTCGAGGTGGGCGTCCATGTGACTAGTCCGAAATGAGGCGCTCATTACTTCCAGACTTCCCAACGATGACTTTTCTATCCCAGTTATATGCGCTTGCACGTTCCGTTGCAGCGCACGTCGCGGACGTCCATCCGGAGATCTCTCGGACTGTCTCTCGATCACGGTTGGATGATGCATCAGGAGAGTTTCAGAGGTTGAAGACGACGTTTGAGGAGGGTATGAAAGCTTCGCATATCGCCAGGCCCAAACCTACAAAGCGACTGGCGTCTTTTGCGGAGACGAGCTCGAGCAGGTGTGTCGCGTCCTGTTCTACAAGGGTATATCATTGACTTTGTTGCACCTCCAGAATGTCCACGCCGAGGTCAAAGAAGCAACGGGTGTCTTCATCCGACGAAATACTCACAGACGAGGAGTCGAGCTCGCCTGGCAGTTCGACCTCGGCATCGCCCAGCATTGCAACTTCTGTCCGGTCAGAGTCCCCCAAACCCACGATCGTCACGTCTGCCATGCTACGTTCCCTGACCAAGGATATCCGCGTCAAGTATGGTGCTGCTCAAGCCAACGCTGTTTCTACTTCTATTTTCCGTTGATTTTTTTTGTTCTTTTCATTATTGCATAACGCACGGCTGTACAAGTACTTACTGAGTGTTGCTAATACCATTATGTAATGGTAATGAATTCAACTTGGGATTGTTTTCAGTCGATCACCGTCACGATGAGTGCGTCGACGAGCTCCCAACCACGGAAACCCACTGTCATTGTTACGATTGGGATGGCAGGCGCGGGGAAGTCGACCTTTGTACAGCGTCTCAACTCCCATCTGCACACTATCAACCCCTTGCGGCCGCCGTACATTCTCAATCTCGATCCCGCGGTTGCGCATGTTCCGTTTGAACCTAACATTGATATTCGCGATACGGTGGATTACAAGCAGGTCATGAAGCAGTGTGTTACTGTTTCCTCTAGGACGTCCTTTCTTCATGTGACCAACGACGCCGTTGGCAAAGGTATAATTTGGGTCCCAACGGAGGGATCTTGACAGCGTTGAACCTGTTCACCACCAAGTTCGATCAGGTGTTGGAACTAGTAGAAAAGCGCGCCGAGACCGTCGAGTGCGTCCTTGTTTCTTTTTCTTATGGACGGACACGAGCAGCTAGCGTCGTTGTCCATTAGTCATGTCATACTTGACACGCCAGGTCAGATTGAGATCTTTACCTGGTCCGCATCGGGGGCTATCATTACCGATGCCGTCGCATCCTCACTTCCGACTGTCGTGGCGTACATCATCGACACCCCGCGGACGACAGCACCCGCGACGTTCATGTCAAACATGTTGTATGCATGTAGGTGGGTGATTCTTTACTATCAGATCCTCCATGCACTGGTCTGATCAATTCGCCCGCTTTCTTCCGGCAGCATATTGTACAAGACAAAATTGCCGTTCGTGCTTGTGTTTAACAAGACGGATGTGGCGTCACACCAGTTTGCGATCGAGTGGATGCAGGATTTCGAAGCATTTCAGGGGGCGTTGGCGTTGCATTCGGGATCGCGAGATGCAGACGGCGAACCGACGTATATGAACAGTCTGATGAATAGCATGAGTTTGGTGCTTGACGAATTTTACAAGCACCTTAAGGTGAGTTTTTCGAATTAGACGAGATGATTGGTGATGTTGTTAGGCTGTGGGTGTTTCCAGCATGACAGGTGACGGAATGCAAGCATTCTTGGATGCCGTGGAAGAATCCAGGGATACGTACGAGAAGTGAGTTTTTTTTTTTTTTTTTTTTGCGCCGTTTGTTCGCGCCAGTGTATTCGCAAGGTTTCTTTGCGTGAGCATTACGGACCGTGTGACTCATATATCTGTCGGATCTAGGGAGTATGTTCCAGAACTGGCGCGCGCCCGGGCTGCGCGCGAGAAATCGCTACAAGACGTCAAAGAGGCGTCACTGAGCCGGTTCATGCGTGATCTTGCCGTGGATCGTGGCAAGAATCCAAATGTCGCGCTGAATGACCGCTGGGAATCAGAGGAAGAAAACGAGGACGAGGACGAGGACCTGGATATGGACATTATCGATCAAAGTGAGCGGTTTGACGCGGCGTTGCGTGTCGAGACTGACATGGATTGCTAGGCGAGGAACGATGGCCAGGGCAATACATTGATGTGACGCAGATGCGGCGGGACGAGCCGATGAACTGGCCGAGACCGGGGTGACACGTGTATGAGGTCAAGTATGTAGGCTGGGAATGCTTTCTATGACGACGAGAAGGATATTTTGGGTTTGAGACGTGATTTTGTGTGGGACTGAGGGGGAGGAGGAGAGCTGTGGCGGTGATGAGACGTCAAGCCAGCTCGGCTTAGTGGACCGCACTACAATAGTATTTAACGACCACCATTCAATAAAAAGCCTCTTCACCTCACCGCATCATCACCGCCTCTCCTCGTCGTTCTCTTGGTCTTTTGTTCGGGTCATATGGATCGGTACGCGACCCGCGTGTCGTCCTAGACGGTGCTGATCGCTCTTCTCGATCACCTAACAGCTACGCCAAGATCGAAAAAGTCGGTGCGTATCGCAACACGACTGCACACGTCCTGTCGTGAATGATGACCCCTCGTGTGTGCCACGGCACCATGCAGGCGAAGGTGCGCCCATCTTGACGTTGTCTGATGTGACATGTGGGTCACCTTTCTTTGTCTCGCCACACACACAGGAACGTACGGCGTTGTCTACAAGGCGAGGGATGTGACCACCAACCAGATAGTGGCACTCAAAAAAATTCGGCTCGAAGCAGAAGACGAAGGCGTGCCGAGTACGGCCATTCGCGAGATCAGTCTATTGAAAGAGCTCAAGGACGACAACATCGTTAGGTACGTGATTCGCACGCGCTCTTGAATTTCGCATTGTGCAAGTGTGCTCAGCATGCATTCCGGCGTAGGTTGTTGGACATTGTGCATGCGGACCAGAAACTCTACCTCGTGTTCGAGTTTTTGGACGTCGACTTGAAACGCTATATGGAACATGCCAACACGAGCGGTACGCCGATTTCGATCGATATATCCAAGGTGTGTTGTGTTCTTGTGGGCTTTGGGCGCGGCGCGCTGGATGCGTGTGGCGACCCCTTGAGGCTATGCCAGGATGAACGCGAGAAAGTGAACTTCTCCCTCTTTATTGTTCACTTGCTGCATTTCGCTATCACGATGCGGTACTGCCCTTGATCGCCCGTGCGCCCTGCACGATATCACCATCCGTTGTGATGCCAGGATACGCGCCGGGTCACGTGATGTGTCATCTGTCTGCAAATCGGAAGAAGCTCACTTTCGTCAGAAATTCACTCATCAACTCAGTTCCGGGCTCCTTTACTGTCATTCGCATAGAATTCTTCACCGCGATCTCAAGCCACAAAACTTGCTGATCGACAAACGCAACAACCTCAAGCTCGCTGATTTCGGTTTGGCGAGGGCGTTTGGTATTCCCATGAGGACTTATACCCATGAGGTAAGCGGCACATGTCCCTAGCGGATATACACATACAACGTTTGGCGATATGGGTCTAGGTTGTCACGCTTTGGTACCGAGCCCCTGAAGTCTTGCTCGGGTCTAGACATTATGCGACTGCGATCGATATGTGGTCAGTTGGATGTATATTTGCGGAAATGGTCATGCGAGGGAACCCCCTGTTTCCTGGCGACTCTGAGATTGACCAAATCTTCAAGATCTTCAGGTGCGTTTCGAAAAGAGTGCTTATTATTTGCTGAAATGGGACACAAGGATTTTGGGGACGCCAAACGAACAAATTTGGCCTGGCGTCAGTCAACTAGCAGACTACAAGGAGACGTTCCCTCAGTGGACTAGACAAGATTTGCGCAACATCGTGCCTGGCCTGGACGATGTGGGGATCGACTTGCTGTCGGTGAGTGGTCGCGTGTAGAGCCGTCGGTACGGTGGTGCTCATTGGTTCACTTAGCGAACGTTGACGTATGACACGGCAAAGCGAATTTCAGGTGAGACCTGGCTTGCAACGAGGTGAAAAAATGATGCTGAGTCGTGCGTAGCCAAGCGTGCGCTGACGCACCCGTGGTTTTCTGATTACAGTTCGTGAGGAGGGTAGATCTGTAGTATGATAATGATGTTAGTAGTCGGAGGTTTAGGCCGGAGTGTTTCCATGAATGGACGAGAGTGACCGACCCGGGGAACGTGATAAAGGCAGCGCATTGCCATTGAGTCACAGTCACCTTGCTCCTCCTTGCTCTCCTCCTTCCCCCATCCCACCTACACAATACACAACTTGTTCTCCTCCTCATCATGGACGACGACGTCCAGTATCTCGGTACAAAGCTCGCCCCATCCCACGACAACCCCTGTCAACCCCACCCCTCTCCCCTCTCACACACCCCATCCATAGGAATCACCCTCCAGGTCGACAAATGCGGCGACAAGCCGGCTCACCACCTCACTTTTTACCGCCCCCGCTCGGGTTGTGTCAACATCGGTCGCAAATCAGGATCCGATGACAGGTCGATGCGTCGAGAAAACGACGATCACAATGCTGTATTCACTTGCCAGGTCGTCAGCGCGAGGCATGCCAAGCTCGTCCTTTCCGACAGCGGCCAGGTACCATCCTCTACCAACACGAGGGCTGATCGCTCACGTGTGACTACTTGACAGGTCTACATCGTCGACCTCCACTCACGACACGGGACACACCTATCGAGGCGTGGCGAAACGACGCACAGAACCCTCCAGCCCGAAGTCGAAACCTTGCTTGCCGACGGCGATGTTCTGACGTTTGGCAAGGTCGTCGGCGCCGGTTCACACCTCGTCTCTCCCATCAGAGTCCGCGTGGAGCTCCTGACTCCCTCGTCTCCAGCACCAGCTGCAGACCGTGTCCTAACCTCCACCCGTCCCTCAAGTCCAGTGCTTGAGGTGATGCCGCCGCGTAAGCTCAGCTCGGGCCGCTACGGGCTCATCTCTGCTGCTATCATCGAGTCCGATTCTCCCCAATCTTCTTCCTCCATCTCCGTGTCCTCAGATGCACCCTCGTCACCATCTGAGCTGCACTCCGATGTGGAAGATGACCATGAATGCATCCCTCCCCTCTTTCGTGACAATCAGGGCAAGATGCCAGTCAAGATCCCGGCGTTCCGCAGTTTCATCCGAGAGATTTGCCACAATTCCACCTTGAATTCGCCTGCCATCTCTGATATCGCACCGGATGAGGTTTTGGAGGACGTACCTGGCTCGGCCCCCCCTCCTGATGTCATCGACATTGAGCCTTATGTGGAGTCGCGTTCTCACTCACCGATTGACCTGGTCACATCTCCACCCTCCGAGGCCCAGCAGTCAGAGCCCGCTGTCATTGGCGCATGGCCAGCTTCCAGACCCGACTCTCCCTGCCAGTTATCGCTCGAGGTGGAGGCGGGGCAATCAGAGGTACCTTTGGCGCCCGATCCAGAACGTGATCCAGAGCCGGCACCTGTTCAGCCAACTCCGTGTATTAGAATCGCGCCTCCTCCCCTTTATTCCGGCCCTGCGATCCATGACCTGGTACAGTGTCTCAATACACAGTCAACCTTCTTCTCGGGAAGCGGGCCGTTTTCTAATGTCCCTGACTTTGCCCTTCCATCGCCTCTTCCACCCCCACCTCTTCCTGCTCCGCCACATCGCATGCCTCCTATCCATTCTTTGGGCAAAGTCGTGACGGAGCGGGTCAATTCCGAAATTAAAGGGTCGATGAAAAAAGTTGAGGCATGTATTGTCTGCCCTCTTGCCAACCTGCCACTGATGGGTCTGATCCAGGATCGTATCATTGCCTTGCAGGAGTCTGTCGATGATCTTAAATCGCGCCAAACCGTAACCGAAGAAGACATTGTCGATCTTCAGAGTCACGTCGACATGCTCGAGCCTGACTCTGAGCGCTTACTTTGCCGCATTACTGGGGCGGAACGCAACATTGCAACCTTGTCCGTGCTCCAGGGCCAAATGACTGCGCTGCAAAATCAGGTGACGTCACTTCGTGGAAGGGTGGATGCACCAGAGCTTCGGCAGGTAGAAACACCCGATGACGTGAGAGCTTGTGCAAGTGCCTTGAACGGCCTTGTGATTGGTGGGTTGTATCCTTTGGAATTGTCAACACCTAATGTATGTGGCTGGTAGAAATGAAGGCACTGCGCGAAGACGTGGAGAAACGAATAGAAGCCAAGATGGAGATGATTCAGAGTGCACGCTTAGAAGCGCTGGATGCGTTGAAGGGGGTTGTTGCTGAAGCTGAGGTCGGTTCTTCTTCTTGGAGCTGTTCTCGATCTGATAGCGCCCATTCCAGTCTATGAGGTCCTCGAAACGGAAGCGTGAAGATGAAAATGATGAAGAAAACTCTCCCGAACCCGTTCCAGCCGTGGAATCTGCTGCTGCATGCAGTCCATTTATATCAGACGATGTCCCTTTGTCCGACGCGTCCATTCCTCAAGTATCGAGTCCTCTCGTTCCGGTTCTTGTCCCCGAATGTCCCGTTCCCGTTCCCGAAGTGCATGCTGTCGAGGTCTCTGCTCGACCGAGGAAACGTGCTCGAACCGCCATATACTCTGTCGCGCAGACAGCAGCAGCGATGGCAATTGGCGCAGCCGCTACGTGGTCGGCGTTGGCATTTTCCTAAAGAGACAAAGTTTTGGTCAAAATCGTCATCGTCCAAAGTGACAAGAATGATTTTTTGTTTGATTTGACATTGATGTGGATGTCGTTCCATTCCATTGGTCACGAGATTAATGTACTCCTGTGTACGACTTACGCTTTTCTTCTCGCTTTTTGTCTTGAGATTTGAACATGTACCATGTATTATTGTGATTGAACAATGTATTCAATATGTATGCACGTCAATGGATCGTCGGTATCGGGAATTTGCAACTAAGGTTAACTAATGCATCCTTTATGTCAAGTCGGATATGGTGTAACGGCTAACATGGCTGTCTTTCAGGAATGGCATTGGACCTGATCACAGCAGCCCCGGGTTCGACTCCCGGTATCCGAACATTTTTTTATATAACCAACGTTTCTGTTTGAAACAGAGCAAGCTAGAAAAAGCACCTCAAACAGTGACGCTCTCGTTTAACCCTGAGGATATATGTACAATAAATAAGACCCTCTTGTTCGCTCCCAGACGATGAGATAAATTACACAATCCCATATGTCTCCCGCTCTTCTGCCGACCACCCAAACACGGGCAGCGGATGTGCCTCGGTGTTGAACACCCATTCATTGAGCGGGAAAGGATCCTCGTCCAAGAACAAGAGGTAGAGGTATTTGAGCGTTTCGGCTAAAAAGTAGCTAGAAGGGGCAGTGTGAGAAACCAAGCGCTCGCAAGTACAGGGACGCACCTTGGCATCGAGTCCAGGAGGATTGGATGTGCAGTGTGGACGTCTTGAACGCACGCGTACCCCGACTCAGTCTTGGTGTGGCGTTCAATAGCTTGGAAGACGTCCCAGCCACGATGACGCCATTTTACGTCCCCTGTCGTTCTCCATAAGATATAAAACGACTCGACCGTCTGCGAAAGGAAGAAACGACGATCAGCATGGTAGCAGCGGGTACAGACAGTACCATACCTCGGGCCGCAGATAAAACGCTGTGTTCTTAACCAAATAATCCCTTCCATACGTGTTGGGCTTGCCTTTACGTTTCCCAGACAGTATCGCTGGCATGTCCTCGACTGTCATGTTCTCGCCTAAAGGATTTATCCACGGTCGTATATCCCCGACACCCGGCGGCATGGATTGTGATACTGGTGCTCGTCTCCATCGTGAACCTGGCCTTTTTCGACCCACTTTCCACGCGCGAACCGCATCCATCCATCGTATCGGGCTAAGTTTGTCAACGTCCATCCGCATAATCTCGGGTCCTAGCCCCGTTGGTTGATCTGCATAGGACAGATAACAAGTCTGTGCGAGGCCTTCCGCTGCCCATAGATGCAGGTCCGCCAAATTGAATTCAGCTAGTCTGGCACTTGCATAGCGGTCAGCAGGCAACAAGTCATCGGCAAGCGCGGTGATGTTGATACCGAGGGCGTCGAGATGGTTAAGAGGAAGGAGGTGTACGCCGAGGGCGAGGAGGCCGGGGAAAAAACAGGCGAGGTGTTCAAATGAGTGAGAAGGGTTTGCACCGCGTTTCCATGACTTTATGTCCGTGACGTAGAGGAGGTGACGTTCGGGGGTGAGGAAGAGCAGGTTGTTGATAACGTACGAGGTAAAACGGATGTCTGTTTGGGGTCAGTGTTGGAAATTCTAGGTAGGTATGAGCGAGAGACGGACACATTTCAAGACTACGCTTGTCTGTGCGTGCAGTCATTAAAAATTGTTTGAGGGTATATTCGTGCGCACTGTCTGCAAGTGCACCGACACTGAGATGATCTGGAAGTGGTGTGAGTCGTTTGCCGGGAAAGAAGTGAGGAACTCACGGTTGGAAGGAACACCTGTACGGAGATTCCATGAAGTAGGGAGCATTCCACCGGATTCACTGAGATTTGCGGTGTACAACCTATTCGTGACCAAGGCCGCCTATAGAGGTGTTCAACTCCGAGTGGAAACAGTGATTGAACACAAACATGGTCGATATGCTCCTTGTTTCGGGTAATCTTGCCGAGGTATACATATTCCATCTGAAAGGATGCTATTTCCGCGAGCACTCCTGAATAAGATGAGAGGTTCTTCGCGCTGCGAAACAAAAACAACGGGCTCAGGATCAAGCTGTAAACACAAACATGGAGCTGACTGATATGTGTCGACTGCATAACCAGGGAATCCGCTCGCAGTACTGAACGCGGGTGATAATTTAGTCGCTAATTGGTCTGCCTTGTCCCGTAAGAGATCATGACCGGATATCGCATACGCAGCCAAGAATCCACCGAGATACCGAATGACCGTTTCGAAAAAAGGGACGTGAGTGTTCTAGAGATTGTGGTGAACGGAAAGAAGCAAGCCAAGTGGGAATTACTCACGGATGGCAACGAAAAGTTTGTGTGACTGATGACGGGCAACGCACGTTTATACTCGTCCTCCAGGCCCATGAGAAGCATCGTATCGAGGGAATCTACAAATGTGACGCCCCATCCGTTGAAACTGGGCACGCACGAGGTCAATGGTGACCAGGAGAGACGCCGTGGACTGGACGACTCACTTGTCGACGCTTCCGTTGGAGACGGGTAAGAGTTCATCATGGGGAAACGCATGGAGCTCGTAACCCCGGTAGGCATGGCGAAAGGCTTCTCTGACCTGTACCGCTCGCTGTGTCCAAAATTCGGGCGTCTCTGAGGGCCATGGAAAGCTGTCTTGCTGTAGAGAAAAGATGTGGTCTCTTCTGAGCCAAGCATAGTATAAAATGGAGAACGCGGCGGAGATAGCGAGAGCGAGGAAGAGATGGCGAGGGGAGATACGCCGCCCTGATGCCATTTAATGGAGAAGTGTAGTGATCACACCGACGAGTTAGCTTTCAGTTTTCAGAATGACTCATTCTTTCGTTTTCCGTCGACCTAACCCTGTTTCCTCGTGACGTTCTTGTGACATTGTTTAAACAAACATGAGTACGATTCTACAAGATCATCAAAGGGCTGCATCCAATGTTGACCAGACCCGTCTACATCATGCAGTCACAGCTGGCGGTGCACCCAAACCCCCGACTCACCTGCGACACGTTAGTGCAGCACACCGTCTCCACTTCACAGTTTCCCCCATCCCCAACACCAAGCGGGATAATCGGGCTGCAAGAGAAGCCTAGCGCGATACCGAGAATATTGGTCAGGTCGTCCGGCTGCAAACAAAACGACCATCCATGGTGCTGCGGCCCAGTCAGTGGCAGGTAGAACGCAGCACAGGGGTGACCTGGTCGCAGCAAGACATCTGGCCATTGTTGTTGCATTGGTTGGTGGTGGACGAGGTGGGGACACCTCTCGCGACCGCGACGAACGCCACGACTGACACCACGATGGTAGATTTAAAAATGCGAGCGAACATGATATCGGCACTCGAGAACGCGAGTCAACGAAGCAATGGGCTTGGAGATCAGAGCAGGGGCACGGCCAAGTTATATACCCTCCCCGACAGTCAGTGCGCTGCTTTTGCTCCGTTGTCTCGTTCCTTGAGCAAAAAGGAATGCCCTTTAGAAAACGACCGCGTCTGGGACGGCTGTTTGCCACCATTGAGCCCCGAGCGACCTACCTTGATCTAGTTGTGGCGTTCTTCCTTCCACCTCCATGCCGTTCCCGTTGTGGCGCGTTCACCGTTGAATGTGCACGAACGGTCTAGTCAGGAAATACTGCAGCCGTGCGGCCGCACCATTCTTCTTTTTAGAATAACCTCTGAAACTCGACGGCGACACCGCGGCGTGCCTGGTCGAACAAGACATGCACTGATCCAAGCCGGAACGGACGAACACCAAAGAATATGGTGTTGAACTGTCAGCATGTCTATGATTCTGTCGGACCTCATCCTTGAATGGCACCATCAGGGGCAACCACGCATGTGGACAGCAGAAACACGGCCAAGGCATCGAGGGCGGCCACAAAAATCCATGATGTCGAAATCAGGGAAAAGCAAAGCAATAAGCTATCGAAGAATCCGGTGAAGTCGCCACCTCATATGTTTAACTGGATGCTGCTGCATATTGGGCAGGGAGATGCTTCCATTCACATGTGAACAAATGTCAAGCGCTGGTGCATAGATCTAGGTCGGAAATAGCTTGGCCGACTCGGACGCATACCGCCCTTGCATAGTACGAATAAAGCAAGCCAAGCATTTACTCGTCCATTGCCTTGATCCGAGGCACCGACGGTCCAGGACATGAAACGTGTATCGATGCTGATCATCATCAATTATCACGTTTCCTTGGTACTGTTGTATTACTTGTCCCATTCCCTTTGTGGCGGAAGGCAGCGCCACCGTGATTGGTGCTTGAAGCTTGCCTCGTCGCGCCATAGGCGTCTTCTCCGCCCTCTTTGAAAGTGGAAATGCCCATCTCATGTGGCCTTCTCTTTCCGTCGTGGTGCGCCGTCGAAAATTACGAGTTTGGCTGAATTCGACCGTGCAGCATCTCATCCTGGAATGTATCATGACGGAAACATGGAAGGTGTGCCAAGTCGTCGCCACGGACGGGTGCTCTGTGTGCTCTGTATGGACTCCCCTCCCGCACATTCCTCATATGCCCCTTTGTCAGAAAGCGGTTACGCGGCAGCTTTTTCTACTTGGGCCTTATGCATCCTCTGTTCCACGTATTAGGACACTAGCGAGTACAAGGTTGTACAGTACTCTGTATGGTAACTTATTAGCGGTCTGGATCACGCTCTGTCACATGATGGTCACAGTCACACTCCCTCCTCATGCCCCGCGCTGGTCCAAGCCAATCTCGCTCACAACGCCGTCGAAGAGATGCTGACGACGACAACGACAATAACGACGACAATAACGACAACATGGACGTCGACGCTACTCAAGACGATGGCGACAACGTGAGTCCCTCTCCCTCGTCCCATGCGCCATCTTCCACACCTCCGCACCAGCACCTCGACAAGAAAGCGCGCGATCTAGCCCGTCTCGCCCTCTTTGCAGAGCATAAACGCGTCACCTTGCGTCGCGAGGACATCAACAAGAAAGGCCCGTGCTTCGTCTTACCCCGACATGACATGTTGCTCAAACTACATCTAGTGCTCGGCTCTCACACGCGCGATTTCAACAAGGTATTACTCAAGGCACAGGACCTCCTCCGCGACAAGTTTGCTATGGAACTCGTCGAACTCCAAGCACGCAACTACCGCGACCAAGATCCCGCAGAAGAAATTCAAAACGCCACAGGCGTCAAGAAAAAAGGTCCATCCTGCGCCTTCACACTCTTCTCCTCTCCTCGTTCTAATCTTCCATACATAGCGACCGCGGCTGGTTCCAAAACCTATATTCTCCGTTCGACGTTGGACCCTGCCATCATAGAACAAGCAGCACTCTCGGATAAACGTCTCCTCGAACAAGAACTCGCCGAAGGTCCCGACAATGATGAAGACGACGATGACATGCCCCGCAGCTATGGCAGCATCATTTCTTGGAGTACCGCCGATCAACTCGCCGCGCTGGGCTTGCTCCACGTCATTCTCGCCCTCATCTTGGTCAATGGACGAGCAATCTCGGAAGGTGCGTCGTCGTGCTATTCGTTCCCCCTTTTTACTCACGGAGCCCAGTGGACCTCAGAGCCAACCTAAAACGCCTTCGCATCTCACCCACCGGGACCATTCCCTCCAACGCTCAATCCACGCACCGTTCCATCTCCATCGACGTCTTCTTACAACAACTCGTCCGACAAGGCTACCTCGACCGCGTCCGCCTTGGCGATACAAAAGCGACGACCGGAAAACGCCGTGGTCGTTTCTCCCTCTCTCAGGCCAATGCCGACGACAATGCGCAGCCTCATGAGTGGCGCTGGGGCAATCGCGCTCACAGTGAAGTCGGCGAGCAAGCGATTGCCACCTTTGTTGGCGAGTTTATGGTCGAGCGCACGAAGAAGGCAGAGGTGGACGAGGACGAGGAAGACGCTGCTCCTGCTCGTCGGCCGGGGAAACAGAAGCAGAAACCCAGAGAAGAGGACATGGAGAAGCGGTTAGAAACGGTGCTCAAGGCCATCGAAAGAGCCGCTGGAGGTAACTTGGCCGACGTCAGGTGATTGCGAATACATATTCAATAGCGTTGATTGTGCAATACATTTCGCTACACGCACATCCGAATTAGAGTAGTGTTGATATACGTCGAGATCATCAAGATGTTAAATAATGCTGATTATGGGCAGATCTAGTATACGACTGGTTCTAGAGAGGGACCTACATCATGTCCACTTCACCTGCTGGCTTGGCCACTAGCGCTCTTCACGATATCGTACACGATCGCCGTCAACACCAGTATACCCGCAATCAAACACATCACAGCGCTGATGCGTGTCGATCGGATCGGCGAGGTAGGGGACAAGCTCGGAAACGCTTTGAACGTCGGCATAGTCTCCTCGACGCCCAAGGTCGGCATCGGCATTGACAGCCGCACATCAGCGTCTCGCGGTCGGTCCGGGCCCCCACTGGAATGGCGCTCGTCCGACATCGTCGTGCTCGTGCTCAGCCGTGGGCTGTGCGCAGAAAGGGCTGCCCGTACGCTATGCGCCTGGGACTCTGCCGACGTGGGGCTGATCAACAAAAACTCGTCCATGCCGGTGTTGGACGAGTGCGTGATCGAGGAATGGGAGAGCGAAAGGGAAAGCGATGATCGCCGTCGTTTGCGTCTCTCGCCTCCGGCTATGCCAGTTGTGTCGAGGAGCAACACAGGGTGGTCCACCCCATTAACGCTCGACGAGCAGTCGGCGCACTCGCCAAAGACTTCCTTCCCGTAATAGCGATGCCTGGATGGCGACGACACCCGGTTCCTGATGGCCATCGGAAAGCACTCCAATTCGGACTCCTCCACTTCCCCAGACTTTGATATCACCGTCTTTACTTCGTCGGTGCTTGGACGGTCACCATCTGTCGAATCGGTAGAATCGGTGATGATCACGACGGGTATGTTCTCCACGAGGGACGAGCCTGCTTCTGGCGTTGTCGTCACTCCGACCGGCGTCAAGGGTGGGTCAACCTCACGGTTTTGGTGAACACTAGGGGAGACATTTACGTCCAATACGGCAGAGGCAGAGAGTCTCTTGGACACTATGAACAAGACAAAAGGAATGAGAAGATTAGAAGGGGTCGTGAATATCAGCGAAGCCCAGTTCAGTATCGTTGCAAGACCTCCCTGAAACCCATCACCGTTGAGCATCAGAGCGCGAGTTGCAAGATGAACGTGAACGTACGTTGGTTTGAAAGGGTATAGCGATTATCCAAGGGAATATGGCAGACCAAAAGACGGCCATTTTATAGGAACATATGTTGCCTCGTAAGAGGTTGTAGCGAATCACGATCGTAAATACGGGGATTGAGGTGATGAGAACAGCTAACGAAGGACGACATTACGGCCAGCGTTCACGAAAGAAAGCGGGAAACCGCACCTAGCGGAAACACGTAACTCGACACTCGCGCGATTGTACCCAAGGTCTCGTGTCTCATATCTGTTGCAAACACTTGTAAAAGAGTTGCATTGTTTGGGAAAACAAATGCCAAGCTTCCCAGCCATCCAATGGGGATATATATAAGACACGAGATGAAGATGGACGTCCAGACAACGAGGCGGATGTCGACAGAGGGATGAGTGTTATTTACCCATGCAGGGACGGTCGTTACCTATCACAATAAAGTCAGTGGACGGAAAAAAGCAAAGGATGGACGAGAACTAACAAATGCGAAATTGGAGAGCACGAATCCTACAACAGTGGACTGGTCATGCCCGACTACTGGGGTGTGGTTTGCGTCGAGTCCGCCCACTATGAAGATGATGATCCATACGATGGTTATAATGAGAAGCGTGATGAATGAGACAACTTGGAAGATGATGTTGTCTACGAGATGAACGAGACTGAGCGGCAGGATCAAGGATATGGTGATCTATGATGCCCATGAGCGTGTGCAAGTTGGGGTGGGACGCCGTGCTCACAAGGGTACCAAAGGAACCAAGAATGTACCCTGAGAACGCGCCGTTGGCATTGGGTGGAATTTGGCTGACTGCGTATGTTGAGTGTACGCCATGCGATGAGAAATAGGACATACCGCAGACCCAGCCCTTGGTAAAACTGACGGCACACGTTTTATGAGCGAGACCGATAAGGAATGCATCCATGCTCTGCCAAGATCAGAAATGACGACCGGTATCGGGAAAGAAGACAGACCTGGAAAGATTCCAAGAGACTGGCGATCACCAAAGTTTGCATGGCCAAGTACACGAGGGCTTGTATGACGATATGCCACCTCTTGCCGAGAAAGAGGTGAGCAATCGTGGTGAACTCGATGGAAGCCTGAAAGGATTCATTTCCTTCTATGGAGGACATTGTTTCGGTGACGAAGAGTGCTGCCGTCCCAGACAGCAATGCTATCACCGCAAACGCGAGGAGAGGACTGGCCCGGTGTGTAAGTTCGATATTACCCATGGAGTGAAAATGAACTGACGCACGTTAACCACCCTGCTTGTTGGAACAGCAGCGGAATGACGACCATCGAGGGTCCAGTGATGCTGGAGACGAGGAGGGCTACGCTCCCGAGAAAACCAATGGTACGTGGCATCTCGACGGTGAACATCAATGAGCAGAACAGCGAGGCGATACAAAGATCATCGCTTTCTTTTTCTTCTTTACGGGCCCCCTTTTGATCCTGGCCACAGAGTACGATAATAGGTATAGATCTTAATGTAACATATCCGCCACCAATTCTAGTACCTCCTCTGTACTCTTCGCCACATTCCTATCATCCTTGGCCACCGATTGCCACGTCGGCCCATGATGTGGTTCAGCAGCAACACAGTGTTTGATGACTTCCACAACGTGCTCCTATAGTGAATGAACGGTCAACCACGAGCCGACCATACACAACCCAAAACTCACGGCCGTTCCATGCTGTCTCTCAAATTTGAGCCACCATGCCCAGTGGTCACCCTGATCCCTATCTTGCTCCGTCGCAACTGACCGCGAAAACCATTGCCTCGCCTTCTCCACCTTGCGCTCAGCCCAGAACAACCTCGCGACCGTACATGTCACGATCGAGTTGTCCTTGGACTTTTTTAGCGCATCCACCGAACGTGACTTGCGTGTCGGTCGCGCTTCAACCCATATGGCCATCGACCAGAGGATACCCGAACTCGGACATTCTTGAAGACCGCGAGACAGCATCGCTTTGGCTTGTGCGGCACCATCTGATCGCTCTTCGACCCCAATCGATTCAGCCCACAGGATCTCGCTGGCAGGATTCACCAAACGTCCCTTTTCGAGGATGGCGCGCGCTTTGATACTCTTGCCGTCCAGTTCCTCGAGCTTGGCCGCAAGAACCCAGAGTGTGACTTCCTTAGGACACGCTTTCATCCCCGCTGCATAGGAGGCACGGGCACCAGCATAGTTATGTTGTATTTGGTGAATCTGTCCTTGGATCATATACAACTTGGGAAACTTGGGGAACTTGGTCAGCGCAGTCGATACCGTCTCGAGCGCAACATCATAACGGCCTTGCTGTCGCTCAAACACGGCAGATTTCATCCATATCTATTGAATATCCATATTGAGCTCGTCCCGGATCAGAAAGTATACAAACGACTTACCCGCTCCGTATCAGCCACCGTTCGTGCACGGATGAGTAGCTCCCTCGCGACACCTAATTCACCATTCTCTGCCTCTAGCTTAACGGCGGCCAGCCAAATCTGTTCGCTTTCGGGATTGGCAATGAAGGCCCTTTCCAAAACTTCGCGCGCAGCAGGTACGTTTCCAGCGAGCCACTTTTCTTTCGCGGCCATCAGCCATAATACCTCTGCTTGTGGGCAGTAGTGCACAGCTTGCATGAGCACACCGTCAAGCGATTCACTGCAAGACTATCATCAGCACGGGCCCTGAAAAAGAGAAGCTTACCAACGCGTACCGAGTTCCGTGTGCCTTTTCAAGGTCTGCTGCTTTGCGCCACAAATTGCGTTTGTCAGGGAACACCTTGAGCGCATACGCCAGGATCGCTCGCGACGTGCCAACCATACCCCTCGCTTCCGCGCTCTCCGCGTCGGCGACCCACGTGTCCAATCGGTCCTCCTCTTCCACCTCCATGGCCACCGTCGCTTTGATAATGGCCTCACACGTCCTCGGTGAGCCCTCAGTTTCACACCGCTCTGCTTCTTTCAACCATTGTTCCCGCGTCAAAAGTACTTGATGGCGTCGCAGCTCGCGCACACCTGCCTCAATCGTTCTGTCGACAACGTCAAGTTCCTTATTTCTCGCCTCAACAGGCTTGTCTGGATCCGTAGTCGCCTCCTGTTCGAGAAGACGGCCGGCAGCTATCCAAATTTCGTGGGATGTTGGGACCGACTTGCGAGCTTTGTTCAACACCGCTTTCGCTCGCTCCGGAGTTTCAAGGCGCGCAAGCGCTAGCCAAAGTTCGACAGAAAGAGGAATAACCTCGACAGCACGAGAAAGAAGAATACGAGCATCAGATGCAGACGTTTCAAGGTTGACGGTCTCTTTCCACAGACGAACGGAGTTGGGGATATTTTCCAGAGCTACAGAAAACGGCGATGAATGACGGAACAGCAGGGGCAAGCGCAAAACGCACCTTTTCGGAGCACGCGTTTCTTTGCTTTCGCGTCTTGTTCTAGCTCGGCCGCGGCAAGCCAAATTTTTACACTTTGTCCGACATGTTGAACTGCGTTTGCAAGGATAATTTTAGCGTCCTCTCGATTCTGTTACGAGACTCAGTGCTTATAACGACTATGTTTTTTTGAATTTGCACGCACATGTAATCGAGCAGCTTCGAGCCACACATCTTCGCTCTTTGGACACTGTTCACATCCGGCCTTGATCAGCTTGCGAGCGGCGACCATTCGACCAGCATGCTCCTCCAAACATGCTGCGGCGATCCAACCTGGGGCATGCTTTGGATTTGATTTCACGAGTGAATCGAAGAGCATTCGCGCTCGCTTAATGTCACCAATTTCAGCCTCAGACTTTATGATGACACTGTCCAAGGACGTCAAGTAGCCTTTGGGGTCTACCGAGGTAGCCAACCCAGAGTTGGTCGATGTGCCGGAGATCTAACACATACCATGTGTGAGTACGGTGGTCAGCCTGCGACTGACGGGGCCACTCGCCTGGTCGAGTTTGAGGGACAGAATCTTGTCTCGTGCCTGACCAATCTCGACGAAATTGGTCATCGTCCCAGATTCTGCAGACTCTCTCGTGTCGAACGAACTTTCGTATTCCGTCTTTGCTCTATCACCCACGATGATGCTGTCGGGGACGACAAAGGATCTTTCATCCTTTCTTCGCTTCTTGCGTGTGAGATTACCTACTTCCGGTATATTTTCCCATTCCTGGTCGGTAACAACAGAGAGGCCACGTTTCAGATCCGCGAACTGCTGCTGGATTTTCGGACGCTCTGCTCGATGCTGGGCCAACTCTGCGTCTTCGCGTGCCTCCCTAGCAATAGTGATTGCAGTTCAGGGAAACATGAACGGAAAAAATGCAAACGAACCGGAAAGCACACACCTGCGTGCCCGTCTCCGCGAGTCCATGTTCCGGTCGACTGACTCGTAAATTTTGTCCGCTTCTTCATCGTCTTGCTCGTACGTGGTACCCGCAAAGAGACCATACTCATTATCGGGGTCTTGGAATTGCTCAGAGTCGATGTCAGGCTCTTCACCGCGTCTGGCCTGCGCCTCCCTGGGGTACGGTTAAGCGCACGTTCGGGGCTAGGGAAGCAAGAACGACGTACGCTATTGCTTCTGCGGACGGGCCCTCCCTGGCAGGACCGATATCGGAACGCGTCGTAAAACCAGACGCACTGGCGAACTCGTCAGGGAATCGATTAGTGAAACAAGACGGGACCGCTCTACTCACCCACGACCAAGACCAGCCACATAGGATGCTGGCGCTGGCATAGACAGGAATGCCAACTTGTTATCTTTCTTTGTTGCCATGATGAAGCACTCAAATATGGTGGTGGTAGTGGTGGTTTGGTGACACAGGGATGTATGACTAAGCCTATACTAGCATTGCATACGAGCTTTGAACATGATGTATACATAAAACAAAAGTACCCGTCGACCCCACTTACACCTCCTTGACCTTGACAGTACCGCGCAGCAGACCAGTCTGGAAACGAACCCACACCTGAGTGCAAAACTCTACGCACAATGAAGCAATTACGTACCCGGCGGGCAGCAATGAGACCAGCCTTTTGTCCAGGAACAGCGGAGCGGGCGATTGTCGAGGCTTTACCAATGTGTTGGTGGTTACCACCACCGTGAGGGTGGTCAACGGGATTCATAGCAACACCACGAGTACGAGGCCAACTAGAAAAAAAGGGAGGGTTTAGATGCCATCACATACGCCACACATGGAGCGTCTCATACCTGTTGCGCTTAGCCTTGAATTTATGAAACGCACGACCAGCCTTGAGCAGAGGCTTGTCGATACGTCCACCACCAGCAACAATGCCGACCGTCGCACGTGAGCTCGAAGATACCGTCTTCTTTGCACCGCTGGGGAGACGAATACGGGTCTTGTGGTCTTCGGGAGAGTGACCAATGATGGTGGCGTAGTTTCCGGACGTACGCGCGAGTGTACCTCGGTCACCGACTTTCTCCTCGACGTTGCAAATAATGGTGCCTTCTGGACATTGACCTACAGGAAGGACGTTGCCAACGGTGAGAGCGGCCTTCTTGCCGCAGTAAACGAAGGCACCAGTGTGGAGACCCTCGGTTGCGACGAAAGTTTCCCGGTGAAGTTTGTAACGATACGGGTCGCGGAAGACGACACGCGCGAGTGGTGCCCCACTGATGAAGGCTCGTCTGAGTGGCACGCGGTAACAAATGCAGAGCAAGCTTACCGGCCAGGATCGTGAATGATCTCCTTGACAATACCACGAATGTATCCATTGCGCTCAGCATAGTCGAGAGTGCGAAGCTTTGCGGGTGCCTTGTTGTGGTGAGTGTGCGCCTTGAACTGGACGGAGGAAGCTATTGAGCGACGAACAAAATGTGCGACGTTGTGCAACGTACGATGGCATGTGAGCGCCTCTGTGCCCTGATAACACGACCCATCGTTTATCTGCAACGACGTTAGCTGCTTGTCCAAGTGAGAGAGCAATGCGTATCCACAAGGATCGCAGGTGATCCAGCACATGAAACGACCGATTTCGGTCCCAAATTGGGGCGAGTGTACGGCGAGGATGTCCTCGAAGATTGAAACGGTGCTGACTCGAGTATATACTCACATTTTTGGTGTCTTGAAGGTCGTCGAGCTTATTCGAGCTGCACAACGGTGGGTTGAGAAGGTTCAGTCGGAGATTGAACGTATCTCATTGCCGATTGCCGAGACGACGCGTCTGATCACACATTGTCATCAAGGATGAGAGAGCCACGACACAGGTTATGAGTAAATATACAGTATAAAGATTCGTTCGGCCCACACGAATAACTTCACATCATGATCCCAGTCGGAAAGCTCTTGCTCACTGCATTTGCCTCACTTGCCACCTTTGGGCTATGGAAACTCTCTCAGTACGTGTACCTCCAGCTGACAGCACCCATACGGAATCTGCGCGGTCCCAAGGGAACAAGCTGGATCTATGGTAATCTGCGAGACATTTGGAATGCTGTACGTCATCCACATACGACCATTGACCTCCTGACTATATTGCTTCTAGGAGAACTCAGTGCTCCATGAAGAATGGGTGAAACAGTACGGGAGCACGCTAAAATACAAGGGTTTATTCCATGTATGTACTCTTCTCAGGATTTAGCCGCGAAGCTGAGCACGGGACATTCTAGAGCGACCGGCTATTCACTATGGACCTGCGGGCTATCAACCATGTTCTCACTCACCCCAATGACTTCCCGAAGCCCGCTCAGATAAGGTACAGCTTATCCAAGCTTTTTGGCGAAGGTGCAGCATTCCTCCTGCAGTTCATTCTCGTGTACCTCAACCTAGGACTGTAGGTCTCCTGTTCGCCGAAGGTATCGAACATCGTCAGCAGGTCAGCGTTTCCCTCTACTACCTTTTACTTAACGCTCACATATCTGTTGTTTAAACAGAGACGCATCATGGTAATTTGATTCTTTTGCAGATACATATTGGCATGATTGATCAGGCATTTAGAATCCTGCATTTGGCCCAGCACACATTCGTGCACTTACAGACATTTTCTTTGAAAAAGCTGTCCGAGTATGCCACTTCTCAGTTTTTCTGCAAAGATTCCTCTTCACATACGATCCAGCTTCGTGAAGTCTTGTTGTCTGAGATCGCAATGGATCCGGCTGGAGCTACCACAGGCACCAGTCTTAATGTCATGCAATGGCTGAATAGGGCGACCCTTGACATCATCGGTCTTGCAGGTCAGATACCACTCTCGATCCGTAACAGAACGGACGCGACTGAACACATGTCAAGGTTTCAACTACGACTTTGATTCCCTCAACGTGAATGTGAAACCAAATGAGCTGAGCGCCGCGTTCTCGACCATGTTTTCTGCGGGTCAAGGACTGAGTATCCTCCCTATACTGCAAGCATGGTTCCCCCCTTTCCGTCTTGTCGTCAGTACCACTGTCCCGTGCTAAAAACTGACACTCATATCTACGACAGCCTACTGACCGTGCACGGAAAATCGAGACTGCGCGACACACAATGGCGCGCATCGGCAAGGAACTTCTTTCGGGTGCCAAAGCAGCCGCTCAGGCAAGTGCAACAGAAAACGGCAAAATAGAAAAGAACAGGTTGCATGGTCGTGATCTGTTGTCGCTGCTCGTCAAGGCGAACATGGCTACTGATATCCCTGAGGGTCAGAGGTTGTCTGATGAAGAGGTATTAGCACGTGCGTCCCCCAACTGGCGGTTTGAGTGTGTTCAGAATCTGAACGTCCCTTCACAGAGGTTCCAACGTTCTTGGTGGCTGGTCATGAAACTACGAGGTATGCCGCCCACATTTTTCAGGGCAGTCGAAGAATTGACGGTACGATAGCACGGCTGTTACTTGGGCGCTCTACGCGATGGCGACCGCACCTGAAATTCAGACGAAACTCCGAGAAGAACTCCTGTCGGTGGCCACGGAAACTCCATCAATGGACGAGCTCATGGCACTTCCTTACCTCGATGCGGTCGTGAGAGAGACCCTTCGTGTACACTCGCCTGTTCCAACTACCCAGCGGATCGCGATGAAGGACGACGTGTTACCCGTAGAAAAACCGTACACAGACAAGAATGGCGTGGTCCACAATTCCATCAAGTATGTATGTGTGCCTCCGATGGGAATATCCTTACACCCACCCAACAGTGTTCGCAAAGGCGACCCAATTTTTATCTCCATCTTAGCAATCAACCGATCGCAGGAATTGTGGGGACCTGATGCACACGAATTCAAGTAAGGCCACCGCTCTCTTCCTGAGGCTTTTTGGCTCACATCATCGCTACTTGTAGGCCAGAACGGTGGCAAAACCTTCCAGAGGCGGTCTCGCAGATTCCAGGCGTATGGAGCCACTTACTCACTTTTCTCGGCGGTCCTAGAGCGTGCATCGGGTACCGATTTTCCCTTGTCGAGTAAGTTTCATTCTTATTTCTATGTGTCAACTCGATACTGAGCTCAATTACAACCATTTACCCATCCTTGAAACACAGAATGAAAGCACTCCTCTTCACCCTTTTACGTGCGTTTGAATTCAAGCTTGCTGTGCCTGCCAGCGAGATTGGAAAAAGAACGATTATCGTCCTTCGGCCTGTTTTGCTCGCCGATCCGGAAGGCAAACCTCAACTCCCGTTGTTGCTCAAGCCATACAAGCGGCTGTAAAGTCCCCAGGTATAACTTGGGGTGAAATGGACTGGGATAGGCAATGAGTGATATGATATAATATACTGCTTTCGAATCTGAGGTTGCCAGTCCATGACGGACACATACGCGTGAGGTTTCGGGTCCGCCTTCTTCCTGAGCACCCCAAACGGGCCATTTGCGACAACGGACGCCTCCTTTCATGCATTTTCAGTCCAAAGCTATCTTGTAATTTGGTATCTCGTAACGGTCACCAATGGAACATTGTAGGAACAAGAAGCATGCGTATACACCAATAATGAGTTTGTCGTTTACGCAACAGACTCATGCCTTGTTGGGACGTAGCAGGGCAAAGCAAGAAAAAGTATACTCCTGAATCTGAATGACAGCTGTCTCTCGCACCTGACCACACCAAAGAAAGTCCCCCCGCCGCTCAGTCTGAATACTCGTTGATCGCATCGGATAATAAGTTCAATATGTTGCTGAGCAGTGCCTCGAATTTAATCCACAGCTTTTTCTGCGTAGATCATAACGCCAGGTCAGCTTCAGAAGCAAATCAAACTGGCATAGGCATGACTTCTGGGTTGCAGCACCACGCCTACGCCTTACAGTGGGGGTAACAAGAAGTTAAAACGTACCGGCACCTTGAGCTTGAGTGCATCAGCGAACTTGATGGTATCAACCCGGAGGGTCTGCAGGCCGAACTCGGCGACGCTCCCCTCGTCGAGCTTGGTAAAGGTGTTTTTTTTGGATTCAAGGACCGTGAGGGCCTTTTCGACGTCGGATTCGAGTTGCTTTTTGGCAAAATCCAGAATGTCATTGGCTTGATCAGCAGTGAAGTCTTCGCTATTCTATCATGTGAATTCAATGGAAAGGGAAGGATAGCCATGGTAAGCGACCATGAAGAGCATGGCTAGCAGACGCTCACAATGGTGTTGTCTGTCGCAGCCTTGATCCATGCATCCATATTCGCAACAGCGATCTCGATGTTCTTTCGGATGCGAATATGAGGGGCGTAATTCTGCTTCGCAAAGATACTCACCTTTATACCCGAATTATCGCTAGTGGTGAGTCCGTCAAGGTCCCGGGTGAGTATGTTCGTCCACTCATCCAATTTCTGGATGGATTGCAGAGTGCCTGTCGCGTCACGCTTGACGAGAGGTGTGCCGAGGGCAGCCAAGGCAAAGACTAACGTCACAAATGACAAACGGATGAACATGGCGAGATGCGATGGAGAAGAGAATGTCTGGTTTAAAATGAAATAAAACACAGCTCTTTTATACCCCCCACGACGACTGGCGTGGAGGGGTAAGTCCGACGCGGGCATAAGGGTACGAGGAGATGCAATGTGGAGTCACGGCACAAAATAAATTTCTACTTACTTAACAGGCGCTGTCAAAGTCATTTTGGACCAGTGTGTCTTCGGGAGAATCATGGGATTTCGCCAAGCTTTAACTCGCCAGAGGTTCTCAAAGAGAGTTTTGGATCTCGCCACAGGAGCGAATTTAGAACTTATCCGATCGATTTGATTCAGTCCAACCGATGGCCAGCGGTACATCATGATCGTCGCTGTCCTCTGCAATCGAAGTGATTTCTATCCCATAATCGCAGCTAGAGCGACTTACTCGCACCTCCTTCAGATTTTCTATGAAGAATCTAAAACCTTTGAGCCGCCAGCTCGATCCCGTGGATGTTCTGGTGCGATTCGACAGGACGCCAAGAAGGCAAATAAACTAGGCCATATATTCATGTTTTCCCGTACGTTCTTCATCTTTCCCGGTCCAAAGGTTTGAATTTGATGCAATAGAGAAGGTGTGGGCCCTCCAAATTTGTAGCTAGAGTTGGAAAGGTGATAGCAAGAATTGGATAGTTTTGCTACTCACAGCCCAGGATTTGCACACATGTGATCCTAAGTGCTACCATGCCTGGGCTACAAAGAAGAAAGACCTTTGGCTTGTTTCGTGACCGGGGGGAGAGAATCCCGGTGAGACTAGGCATGTCGACTCATGGTGGACTTCATCAAGGAGCAAGCGAATCCTGTTAAACGAGAAGCCAAGTGGTCCGTTTCCCCTGAGGTTGGCACGACGTCGAATTGAAGCGACGAAGAAGTTGTGATATAGGTTTTTGACAATACATGAGACAGTGTGAATCGTCCCAAAAAGTAGCCCACTTAGGTGGTACTAGCAGGACGAAAACAACTCTAACAAAGTTCCGAGACCCACATGAAATGTGGATCCTCGCTACATCAAACCTCCGAAGTCCCAATGAGCCGCGATAACGCAAGCATATGCGTTTCACAGATCGCAGAAAAGTAAAATTCGTGCTCCGAATTGTGCTGCTCAATAAGGTTGTGTGCAATTTCGTGAGCGATTGAAAAGAACCTTGATATATCACAAGAATACAGTCAGCTTTCAATCAAACGTGAAGGCAAGAAGTGGACACACCAGGATATGTGGGCTTGCTGTTGATGACCTCTCTTAACATCCTGGTCGTCTGTAGAAATGGTCGTCTCAACCTCCCCATCCTCAAAAATTCAAGGGCATCAATGAGACTTACGCCAAGCTTCAAAGAAACGGAGGTTGAGAAAAATGCTTCCATTTCTGTTGAATGCAATGAGTCCTCCGGCCATATCATAAAAAATATGCAACGAAGTCATGGGAAGGTTGTATATTTGGGCGAGCGGTGCAACGACGTGAATGAACCGAGCGAGCGGGTCTCGCATGCGCGTCATGAACGTATCGGCGTTGATCACATCTACACATCATTAAGCAACCTGGGCAGGAATTGTTTCAATGCTTTTATTTTTTCTCACCTTTAGTAACAAAGATCCTCACGTCCCCCATTTTTCCTAGTGGCCAGATCGTCAATAGAGAGGCACTGAGGCCTGGGAGCCAAGTCTTAACTCACCAAGGAGTTCTAGATTGCCAACCTGACCAGACGTATCGCAGTAACCTTCGTTCAAAGATTCCTTGACGATCTCCATCCTCTCGCGATTGTGGAGTAGCGTCTCCTCTTCGGGTTTGCATGCCTTGATTGCCATATCAACGTTAGTACCTGTACATATACTTGCTCAGCAGTGATTTATGTAGATGCATTTAACGCTCACGAATGTTATGCTGAGGTGTTACATGCAACGTGTTCCTGTCGTATACGGATAAGCGAAAATATTTGTTGCAGACGCAATTCAGGCGTACTGCGGAGGCTGCGAAGGAGACGGTCGAACAATCTCCGAGGAAGAGGGCAAATGCGAAACAAGCTTGCGTCTCAGATTTTGCAGCGTATTGTTAATGTTGTTGGTAGGCTCGGGAGTGGAAGGAGGAACCGGAGAACGCATGGTCACCAATTCATTCAGTGGTTGTTCTGGCATACTGGGGGTTGCAACTGAAGGCGCGACTATGGGTGGTGGCGATGAACCAGGTGAATTTTCCCAGCCTCCAAGCAACCCAGGAGAACGTGATGCAATAGTAGATTTGGGATGATTCGCCTTGATAGGTTGTGGCGTTGCTGGCTGGGGAACATCGGTTGCCGTAGAGTCGGTCGCCTCCGATCCGATGTAGCGACTTCTTCTGGCTTCATCCGCCAACTTCCTGTCTTGATGTTGTTGTTTGAGGATCTTGTCGACTGGTGAGACATTTGCATGAGTTTGTTTCAAGTCGAGGGCAAGAATGTACATTATACAGACCGTTATACCCTCTCCTTTTCAGCGCTTTCAGATCGGTAGAAAGTATCGTCATAAATAGGAGGGTATCGTTGACCTTGGCCTTCTCAAATAGCAGTCGACAAAGTGATGTCGCAATTCTGGTTATGTAACTGAGTCCCCAAGCAAAATCGACGAAGAATGGAAGGCAAAACCTACTCGTACATATCCACTTGTGTGCTGTAAGAAAGCCACAGCTCGATTGGTCCCAAACTAACGCGCTTCGCGGCAGCTGACGCATCTAGCGTGCGAGTCGTCTTGCCATTTCCGATGTCAAACGTTTTGGAAACGACCAACTTCGCAAACACCTTGACTTTGAAGTTGTGCGCGCCGGAAAGCCATGAGAGTGACACCTTTGTGCGCGTGTGAGTGTGCTCGTGGAGAAAAAGGGGTAGCCGTTCGAGTACAAGGGCCCTGATCTCAGAGGCAGTCTTCGTATTCAGCACTTCGTTCGACACCTTATATTCCTCTCGAACTACGGTGCTCAAACGTCGCGATCCAAGCGATGCATAGAAACCTGTCGACATAGTCAGCCATGATATCCCCTCTCTAGCTAAGCCGCGATGTACGCACTCTCTAGAAGGTCCTCTTGTGGCGCGGCAAAGATAGAGTCACCAAAAAGTTGGTACGCGTTCGTATCATCGGCGATGACGATCTCGCCGGGTTTTCGGAGATCGTGCAAATCTTCCCACCCTTCTTCATCCCACTCGGCCGGTGAAGCCTTGTCCAAGAACGTTTTGGAAGTCCTCTGGCGGCGCATGCCAAGCAAGATAGGCGATGTCTTCATCTTGCTCATCGTGCCAGCGGCGATGGCATGGCTATTTATAGCAATATTACGTAACTCTACTAAGAAACTGGGGACTACGTCAAGTGGGCAACCGGCAAGAACGAAGACAAATCACGTACTTTTGATATCCTCCAGAGAGCGAGTAAAACTTTTTGGGATCAGAAATCAAGATCTCCGCGATCTCGTTGATGGAAGGCTCGCTTTTCGAACCGCACGCGCTTAGAAATCTGTTCGCAACAAGCCCGAAGTCAACAAAGACAAAGAGGTCGGAGTGGAATCCGCCTTTAGTACGGTCATTCAGGTAACATTGAGTAGGCGAGAGCCATCGCAAACGCTGAAGACTTGAACCCTTTGTTGGAACGATCGGCAACTTTGAGAGTATGGATAGCTGGGGTTGAGTGAAGCCTATTACCCAGCGTGAAGAAACCGAGACGAAGTATGAGGGCACACTTACTCGAGATGCGTTCTGCCAGAATCTCAAACCACTTCTGCGCGATCGCTTCGTTGGATGGTGGTGTTTTTTCAAGCAAGGAGAGAAGCATCGATGTGGGAGGATGGGACTGTATACCTAGTTTACTGACAGCAGCTTCTCGAAAACTCTCTTGAACAACCGAGAAACCAAGAGCTTTCCACTGAGACTCAGAAAATACCTAGATCAACGCAAGGAACCATGTAAGGGAGGTTGGGCAGGTTTATGGAGGACATTACCTCTCCCACCCTCCCTAAATGAGTGCCATCCTCACCCTCCGAAGGTATAAATGCGATGTGTCCAAAATTGTTTGGGTTATAATCTGGGTATTTGGAAGGAATGTTATCGCACAGATACTTGAAAGCGATCGTCCGAACAGTGGTGTCCGAGGAAGAACACAGCGTCACCATACTCTCCAGTGGTGGGAAGCGGCGTAACCCTAGCCGGTAGAGCAACTTAGCTACCAAGTCATCAAGTCAACTGTCATCCAACGATTTTACAGATGTCGACACTGACCTTCTTCCGAATTATTTCGCCACTTGGACTTTTCACCCCAGAATAGGACAGGAAGCTGTAGCTGCCGGAAGATGTCCACAGGCTCATAGAGGTCTCGAGCACAATATCGAGGCTTCTTGTTGCCTGCATCTGAAGCCGTACCTTCCTTTGGGAATGCCGCCGTCGATACCAGCCTAGCAAGTTCCTCGGCAGTTAGCGTATCCCGCACTTGGACTAGATAGCTGACAAGGTCGGATATGCTCCAGTCTCCAGTCTTCACCATCCTAAACATACATACGGTTTCAGTCACAAAATCGATGAACATGACCACTAAAATGACTAACCGATCGAAAACAAGCTGGAGATCAACATGTTTCCGAACTCCAATAGATGAGAGAAGCTTCTCCATCTGGCCCTTGATAATAAGACCGGAAGGAAACTGTACCAGCGGAAGGTCGCTGAACAGCGTCATGTTGGTATTGGGGAAATATGAGAGCTCCGGGGATGTTAAGCCGCATGTCGTCGGAATACACTTCTTTCCGGCGAAGACCTTCTTTGTCGAAGTATGCATCTCGTTCGACAACGAGGACCATACGCGAGACAGAACATTCAACACACGCTCGGCGAAGACAATCGACCTGGTGAAGTCGTGGTCCGGATTCGCCGACATGACATCAGGTTGCGAAACGTGATGCAACCAATCCATGATAGTGAATTCGCACCAGTTGAAGCTCATCAACTCGGCAGGCGTAAATTGCTTGGTGATAGTCAACGGCATGAGGGTGACGGGAAGTGGACCGTCCAATGGGATATGGATACCAAGCGTCTTGGTATTAATGAAATATCGTGCCGATGACAGAGGAAGCACCCTTCCATCCGTACTGCTGAGGACCGCCGCATTCAGCAACTGTACACGGATCTGAGCCATGTTGACATCAGAGTTATCTTGATTTAGGCTGGTCCACCATTTGAGACAAGCAACGAGTTCCGCTTCGCCGAGAGGATGGTGTCGGAGCTCTTGTAGAACGTCGAGAAAGGTTATAGGGGGGAGCATGCCTTGAGCTTGCAAGGCTTTGATGGTGTGCGTACCCTCCTCGATAACGGATTGTGGCAAGACTGGAAGGTGTTTAAGGAATTTCGAGAAAACTGGGTCAAATTCCCGGATATCAGGAGCTCCGCGCACACCAGAGCATGAGAGAAGCCTCAAGGGCGACATAGAGCATCCATAGAACGAAGTTTCCAGTAGCCGGGATACTTCCGATGATGGGGTGGAGTGATGAAAGGTGAAAAATTTGAGCACATGAATAAAGCGTTGGAGGAGCCAATCCTCCAACTCTCGAGACGGGCGAAAGTCGGGCGTCCCATTTGATTTGGCTGCGCCGTCCCACAAATTCTGGATGTTTGAGAGTTCCAATTCATACGCCGCGCGAGCCAGAAACCCTCCAACGTACAGCAACTCTTTATTCCAGACTAAGAGAGGCTGAGCAAATTGCAAGACCTGCAAGGAACTGCCTACCTGCAACATTCCTGTCACTGAAAGGGATTTCGTAACAAATACATAACAAAACAAGATGAAAAGCTTACACTAAATCTATTGATTCGCGCTCCACAGTCGGAATAAAGCGAGACGCCATATGACCACCAATACCTGTAGTTTGTCCAGTGGAGTGTCCCTACGCAGAAAATTCAGTAAGAAAAGAGTAAAGAAAATGTTGACAGACAATGAAGATCCGTGTATGCCCAACCCTAATACAAATGTCAGTCGACACAGAGAGAGCATCGGCATTACAAACCCATTCAAATCTGCACGAAGACCTTGGAATATACTTCCGCACACCACTGACTGACTCTTGTCATCAGCTAAGCTTTGATCATATTCATCTTTCCCGGTCTTCACATGAAACACGATAAGGCTTCGTAAAGGCTGGGCGCACTAAAGGACTCACATAGATCAAATCATATTTGAGGTGCGTAGGAGGATTTTTCTTCGTAGACCGGAGAAGCTCTACAGAAATCTTCTTCTCCAACTTGACGTCGACCTCCGCAGTAAATGCAGTGAGAGTAACAGTCACCTCGTGTAGCCCTGTCGGATCTTTGAAAGGCTGTGGTGGTAATGCGGGAGTCTCAGACTGAGCTGCTGATTGACTGGCGAAAGCAGAAACAAGGGAAGAGAAAAACCCGCCCTTTTGCTTGCGAGGCTCCAGAACCCCGAGCAATGGACGTTTCTCGGAACCGACAGCATATACAGCATGCATGACCTCCACACTTATCCTAATGGCTGAAGAAAGTTTATGATTGATTCACATACAAATGGCAAGAAGGCTCACGGTGAGACTGTACTCCTGTGATATTCATGATGTTCGACTGGCTGGATCGTTTCAACTCACTGGGAAGTTCAACGAATTTTGGCACGCCAGGAGATTTCCTGATGTGACCAATGCGATGCTCGTCAAAGTACACACTGACACCATTCAAGTGAACCATGAACGTGATCGACGACGCAAGAAACCGCATAAAGTCAAACGCGGGTGGTATGGGACCAGCATCTCGCAGAGTCATCTCAAATGTCGTCCACGGATCTGCATTTCCTTTTGAAGGGAGATCACCACGACGGACATTTAGCTTATAGATCATACGATGAGGAAAAGAAATGCTCCGGGAAAGGAAGGACAATACCTGATCTTTGTTATCCTTCCAATAAAATTGCATTCCGTGTCCTGTCAAAACGCTCGAATCATATAGTGCGGACATGAACGCGCCACTCTACCTCCTGATGATACGAACGGATTCTCCGTCACCGAGAATAAGCTGTAAAATCCTAATCGAGCGTTTGTGCACGATGTGTCAAACGAGAAATATTTTTACTCACCGACACCGAACGCGCCAATCTTCTCTTCGTCGGGGTTTCCCTCGGCTAAAGCAGCGAGAGATACATTGGGGAATAGAGATTTCACATTCAGGGCAAATCACTTACCGATCTTTCGTAGTCGTGTCCAATCCTCATCTCTAAAACTGATTCCGTTGTTTCTAAATGTCCATTGCGTAACCTTGAAACGAATCAGGTCAACAATGAGGCGTGACAGTATCATGCACTCATACATGAGCAGACTTGAGATTAGGGAGTGGTGCGATATCAGTGTTTCCTTGCTCGCTGTCTTTCCGGCGAAGGTATGCAGCAGTCTCGAAATGAATTTCAACTGCGGACGACCGAGCATCATCTGAATTTTGGAGGAGCTCCCGGAATACTGATATCATCAATGATTTAACGTTGAGAAAAGGACTATAGTCGGACACGGGAGGAACCCTCACCAGTGAACTCGCCAGAGTAGCGCGCAAGCACCTTGTCGATCAACGCGCGCTGGTTAACTTCTACCGATTCATCCTGCCCGGTTAGCCACTAATACTCGAGAACGGTGAGAAGGCAAACTAAAGATGGTATTGGTAGACACACCAATGCGTTACGGTCCTGTGCCATTCGTGGTAGGTTCGTTGACCCAGCTTGGTGACAGTGTGCTACTTAACCCTTGCTTATATAATCGGAAAAGCCATGATTATCTAACCTGAGGACATTAGGCAATTAGTACTGCCCAACGAATGACCCTTCAAGCTCTTCAAGTTTGCAGAGATGAGTGACGTTTACATTTCCCGTCGAGGTGCTTCTCTGGTCGTGAGAAGGACACCGTTAGTTAGTTACGTCTTACTGTGAGTACGCCGCGAAGGAGTCCACGATTCTACAACAATATTAATGTGAACGATCACTCACATAGCTTCTAGGCTCCTTTCTCTATTACTTGCACTAGTATAGGACATGGCAACGATGCTGTGTAGAATTTGCAAGTATTGAACTGTTGTGTACCATTGATGAACCAATATTCAATGCTGACATCACAACCTCGGACTAGTACGTATATGTACAAGCTCGGAGCGTGACCGTTTGAAACGTTTATGCCCCATCTAGCCATTTGAACGGAGATGCATGGTTTCTGCGGTTCGTTTTTATTCGGTTTCCCTCCACTTAGTAGCTTGTATTCTTGTTGCTCAATTATCTTGGATCTGAGCAGGCCCTTCTTATGCATCGCGTCGCGCACGAAATGATGGCCATGCCACGGTTAACACCAATCGTGTGTCTTTCGTTATCTACAACGAGGCCTGATAGGAGCAACTTCAGGGATAAAACCGAAGCAGTGAGACCGTCCTCGTTGCCTACATTACGCATGTGAAGTCCCCAGTCAACAGTGGTGTTTGTTGCTCCACCAACAAGTATGTGAGTACCAATTTGAATTGAACAACATCACCCTTACGAAAATACAAGTGCTCTCCTGACCCCTTTGCAATACCACGAATCGGCTATGATATGGCTCCAATGTGACCAAACCCCAGCGGACAGACTCAAGCTCTAGAAGAATCGCCTACTTGGCTAGCACAGAAGCGGCAACGCCCACCCTTGCTGTATCTACTCCACTTCCCGTGAATGAACCACCCGCCCTTCCCCCGTTTGCACGCGAAAGAAAAAAACCTTCTCCTTGAGAACCAACGCCACCCTCTGCTCCGAAGTGGTCCCTCGATTCAAAAGTGTCCATCATGCAAACTAGACTTATTGTGTTACTGTACGGCTTCTTCAGAGCCGTATTCTGCTGCAGACACAATCTCGAAGCTAGCGACTCAGTTCCGGAGGAAGACGTAGTTCGCCGGAATGCACTGGCCGCTCGTCTCCATGTCATCGTTGACGACCCTTCGGATGTGACGTTCGCTACGCCGAAACCTCCTACGAACGGCAAGATGTTGGAAAGACAAGACTTGTCTGTTCGTCGGGAAATAATGGGTCAGGTATGCGCCTGCTGCACACAAAGTTTCCATGCTGAGGGTGAAGGGACGGTCCTCCAGTCAAATCCCATGCTTCTGGATACGGCTGTCAGCTGAAATCTCGCCGTCCGGCGAGAGATCATAACAAGAGCCCAAGACGTAGGGGACTCTGTATATGTCACTCACCCGTCGCCGATCATAGAGCCACTGAATAGCGGGTTGTCTCAACCTGATGACCAAGAAGAGTTTTCAAACGATGAAAGCCAGCAGGTCTTTACCAAGGCTCGAGGTTCAGAAACGAATCTAGAGGGTATTGGCAAACGTCATCACAGTACAGTGTACTTCGCCTCAAGTCACTTTCCCATAACAGCCCTCGGGGATCATGGCGTAGTTACGAATAACCTGAGTATGTCTGCGGAAACTCTGGACGTTGCCGACCAAGTGGATTGACATCCTATTGTACAGCTCTTATTTGCGAGGGAGATACAACCTCCTTCTCCCCCCTGTAATAGGGAGTGCTGAGAAGTAGTGTGAAGACGTGTGTATCACACACGCGAGGGCTATATATATCTATAATACTGTACTTTTTCCGATTTCTAAGTTCACGACAAGCAGGATCGATATGTAGAAGCAGCAGCATGAAAGCATCAAGGTCCAGGATAAACATGCGGCGTTGGCAGTGTCCGGAGTTATAGTAAATGAGACAGTTATCGTTGAGCGTTGAAGGGCCCAGGACTGTACCAAACTCGGATCCATAGCTGTTTGCCCTGAACACGACTCGAAGTCGCGGGTTTCTGGTCCACCGCAGACCATTCGCCAAGCTGCGAGTCCTCGGAATAACGACTGGGGTTAGGCATATCATTGTTGCACAGTGCATGAGGACACCTGGTTGTACATAAAGTACTAAAAGAATAACCGAAACTAGCGTGTGCTGAGCCAGCAGCGCGAAATCGAGAAAAGGTATTCTCCACAACCTGGGTAACGCGAACAACGTGCAGGACGACTAATCTTCAAACGAGACTTTCGCTGGAATTCTGTGGCAAGTATTAGATGGTGCAGAAAATTATGTACGCAGAGACTCGCCGATGCTCGCCGTCCTGCAAAGAAAATAAAATGAGCAAACAGCAAGATGGAGGACTTCACGGCGTACCTTTGCCTTCCAGACCAGCTGCGCTTTAAGTTCTGTTAGGCCGAAGAATACGACCACTTGATAATCAAGGTGGTAATAGACCTGACCGGAAGCGTTCTGTCTTGTGGCTAGAGCTTCAGCAGCCTCATTTAGGTCTGCGTGGATAGTACAAAATGGGAAGAATGATGCTGCAGTTCTCGACGTCAGAACGAGAGTGCACAGTAAGGAATCGAAGAAACTCGCAAGTATCCTGATCCACCCATTCGGGTTTGGATAATTTACCCCGATAGCAGGCAAGGCGGATGGTTTGGATGCCAAAGTCTTCGGGGTTTCTTTCCGTGAGCGAAAACGAATCCGAGAATTCCATTTCCTTGCCAACTGAATCACCCTTGGACGAAGATCAATTCTACGATACCTTCCACGGTGCGTCCAAAGGAACCTACCCTGTGAAGTTTTGCCTCAAAGTAGTCTGGAACATAGCATTCGCCTGTCAGATCTGTTTCCCACTGTTGTTTCCTACGAGCGTGTTCTTCATTGCTTTCCTTTGCGCGTAGGGCGCAGATTACACCATAAGTGGCACGTGCGACTCGCGAGGCGATTAGATGATTATTACGATCCATATGAGACAACACTGCGCCATTAGCGACTGCTTTGTTGCTAGCAAAAACGCGTCAGCTGAATTCGCATGCAACAGACAAGGACATACATATGATTGTCTGGGCGACAAATTTCGACATTCATATCCTTGAAATATGACTGGAGCCGAGTCCAGAGCCAGTCATTTGTAGAGAGGCCCCCAACAAGAAATGCCATCTGAAAATGCGGATAAATGTGCCGAATCATTTCAAAAAAGATAAAACCCACTGTAATTGGAGTTTTCGCAAGTTTCTGCTGTTGCTCGAACGCGGCGGTGATGGCGTCGAAGGATTCGGTGAACAAGCCGGTAGCTTCTTCACTAGATGACATAGGATCAGGTGATGGAGGTCATCACGTAGATCAAACAATGTCCTACCCCGTCAACTTCAACTTCCCGAAGGAAATGTTATACTTCACATTAGTGTGACGACGGCCAGCCACCCTGACGTAGGCTGTTTCTTTGTCACTTTTGATAACAACTTTTGTTGTCTGATCGAATTCGCGCGTATATTCGTCGATCTCGGCCGGTGTGGAGTGCTCCCAACCCTGGAGCTTGCCTGTATGTGCGGTTTTTCATATATGTCATGGAAAAAATGAGGGACACGCAACCCACTTTGCAACAAAGCCTTAGCCCTGCGGGTCACAAATACTGAACCCTGCAGTCGACCTAAAAGGGGATAAAAATCAGCAAGATAGGATTTCGCCGTCGCGGATGATTGTGTACACTCAGCGGGAGCGATCTCCTCACAAGAGATCGGGTTGGTTGTCATCTTAAACATGCTCAAGTCGACAGTCCCTCCACCAGCATCAATGATGACGACCCCTTGAGGAGTGAGTCGATTGGTTGTCTCTTTGCTGAGAAGATTCGCGACGCAAAAGTGAAGGCTTGCCTCGCCCTCCGTTAGCAAGTGGACACGAGTTTGGCCCTCGGGTGTCGGAGGCACAAGACTTGCACGTGCAACTGCTAGACGATAAAGCTGTTGTTGCACGCCCTCCCAACCATTTGGATGAGTGAAGATGTACTCGATAGAATCCTCGACGGATGACCATGGGAAAGCGAGGTGACGTTCGGTTATGTAGATCTTAGCGCAACGGAAGAGATACTTGACGAAGTCCGTGAGAATATCGACGGCAGTTTTTCCGGATGGCAGTGGAGGTAAATCGTTTTCCTTATTGATCGTGGAGGCTAAATGTTTCGGACGGAGGTGAAGCTTCCACCTGGATTTCACGGATGAGTTTTACGAGGTATTGACGTGGTTAATAACTAACCATTCTGCCTTCGTCCATTCTTCTTGTAGAGCGGTCTCGATGACCCCTTCAGCGAGCACCTCTGCGCCAGTTGCTCGCACATTATTGCTCTTGTCATAGTATAGAAGAGATGGTACTTTGGCATCACCGCCGACTGGTGGCTGCCCGGGAAACCTAATGCTAGTCAAGGCAAATCAACTCAAAGGAATGAAGATCTTACTTCGTAACTCCATGGACGTCTGGAACATGCCCTGGCTCAAGAATACAGTACGAAACGCCACTGAATGTGGTACCAATATCGAACGCAAGGATGAGTTTAGTAGGGCCAGAGTGGGGATCGAGGTTCGGCATGGCTGATTGATTTGACAGAGAAGAGCAGTAATAGATAATTTATAGGCTTCGCGTAAAAGCGGCGCAGGGTAGTACGAGAACTTTCCATGACCCGTATAGGATTGTGAAGGAGAGGAATTCCGTGTCTATGTGGCAACTCGAGGCAGTAACAGACGCTGAAGATCTCCTTCGAAATGTGCATAAAGCATACTTCACAGTGTTTTATCCTGATCAAGTATAACTGACGAGCTCACCGCAACAAGAGGCTCCTTAATATCCCTGCGCTTCGAAAAAGCGCTCGGGGGAGTTCCGGAAGGCTTTCATTAATTGTATCCCTCTGCCCAAGCTGATGGATAACGGTGACCCGCTGGCGATACATGGATCAGGGAGGTACACTTGAGGTGAAACAAATTCGTTCTGGGCAGCGGGGAATAGAAGTCGGACTCGGAACGGTCGGTCCCCCAAGGTTCCGGTCTAGGGAACTGATGATTCGACTTGTCCTCGAAGGCCATTTACTAATTTTCAGAGTCCAAAAAAGAGTCTAGGAACACCTTTGCCTTTATCACCATTTTCGTCACCTTCTCCCCAGTGCCCTGCATTCGTTTCGTCAACCCTATTTCACTAGTACACAGCACATTTCGGACCGCTTCGGTCCCATGCGGCGCCACCTGAACATCATCTCCATCGTCATCCGCATCCTTCTCCATCGACCCTCCATGAAAGGTGTCACCAGGTCGCACGACGAACACCTCGAAATCGCCAGAAACCACTGTACCTATCATCCGATTAAGGTGCCCAGTAAGCGCAACGATGGTCAATATCTTCTTTTCAAACATGGACGAGAGCTCCGACATGACGTCAGAATGGGTCATGGTACAACCCACTGCAAGGAGAATACAGGAAAGCCCTACGATGATGGGGTTCACGAGCGCGTTGGGCTCGCTAACACAGGTAGGGAAGGCATACAAGCGTGTGAGGGAACGCCAACGCCCAGATATCGTTGGCTTCTCTGTTTATTTTCCTCTGCACGTCAGCAGGGACGTAATCGCCCTCAGAGAATTACTTCTTACCTGTTTCCTGCAATCTTTGGTATATGTCATTTATGAATACGCTGTGTCCTTCGTCAAGAGCCCACGAGGAGACGATCCGGCACAGGTGACATGCTAGATAGGCTTGGAATGCAATTTGCAAATACATGGGAAATTCGAAGTCGTCGCGTCTAGCGCCCCGCAAGAAGTGTACCAAAGTCGAACCGATGCTTTGTGAAACCCTGTCCACCATTATTTGGTGCTCGGGACCCGATGTCATTGTGTCAAGTCTAAAGGCGTTTACAACGCGTTCCGCCATAAAGGTAGAGGTGTGTTGCAGCTCCGCATTGAGCTTTTGCAGCAGCTGGATGACCTCCGAGTCCGCGAATGGGTCTGCGGTGTTAAGAAAGAGTCGTGCGCCATCCAACTCCCGTGACAAAGCATCACATCGACGCTGGAGCTCTGCGTTCTGGGAGACAGAAGTGGACAGATCTTGCTTAAGTTCTGCGATTCTTTGGCGTGCGATCTCGATCTCTTCTGCGTCCACCCTCTTCCACTGATAATTATCACCGGGAGGGCGAGATATCGTGTCTCTAGTAGTCTGTAGCTGGCCGTATTGGGTGGGCGATCCATCCTGAGCTTCGACATGAGACAGAAGTGGCTCTTGCTCCTCGTGTGTTTCGCACTGGATTTGTAAAGAGTGTAAAAATGTATTCCGCCTCGTAGATAACAATGGTTCCCGTACCTCCAACCCTCCGGACGTTACTGCATGGTCTGTGCGTGAAAAAATCACTGGTGGTCGGACAAAAAGTATGAATGCAAGTATGATTATGATGAAAACGAGCGGAGCGATATGCATCTTGGGTGAAAAACCGTCGTCCATGATGCGGGCTAAGGACGCTACACGAGCTTTACAATATGTGTGGATTGCGACGTTGCGACGACTGTCGGCTGAGGACCAGAAACCACGTTTTCTGTGGGAAAAGTATGTAGACGTGACTGACCATCATGATGGGCGCCAAACGTAACAGTAAGTAGCCAAAACGTGAAGAGCGCGAAGGTCACCGCGCTTGTTCAATATTGGAATCTTGATCAGTCATGGTGGTAATCTGAACGGCCCAGATAATTATGTCAGTTGTTCTTCGCCGCCGCCATAAGCATACCCAGTAAAACTCGGACCCAGTCCACACGATGAAGTGGCGTGGCGGCTTTCAACACCTTCATCAAGGGACCTGGCCGATATGGTTGTGTCCCACAGTCCCAATGCATCCTTAATAAACACTTTCGCGAATTTGATAACACCTTCTATGAACCGGGCAAAGGGTAAAACCCACCGCAGACGCCCATATCCACCCAGAACGACCGAAATGCGGCGATATGCACATGCATCCGTACCTACAACATGTAACGTCACAAACGCACCGGCGCGTTTTCGCTCAGCGTGGTCACTGCATGTTGCGTAGGCTGTAGCATGAACCTGTGCCCACTGGACTTGGACCCTGATCACAAGTAGAAGGATATGGTTGTGTCCCACAGTCCCAATGCACCTTTAATAAACACTTTCGCGAATTTGCTAACACCTTCTATGAACTGGGCAAAGGGTAAAACCCACCGCAGACGCCCATATCCACCCAGAACGACCGAAATGAGGCGATATGCACATGCATCACAAACGCACTGATCGGCGCGTTTTCGCTCAGCGTGGTCACTGCATGTTTTGCGTAAGCTGTAGCATGAACCTGTGCCCACCGGACTTGGACCCTGATCACGAGTAGAAGTCAGATTGGCCATTTTTGGTTGCTGTGAGCCACTAAGACTCTGGCGTGTTCGACGGAACCATTGACGGTGGTTATCTGGTCATTGGCTGTCCGTCCCCGTGTCACCACGATGTATATGTCAAAATTCGAGAATATTGTATTATTTTTTATTGACAAGTTGCTTTTGACGAGTCGGAGTCTCGGCGTTGCCCACCGCTGGATGAGCCTGCCACGCAACCGATATGCAGATTGGTACAAAGATTGCGATACAAATACAATGGACTCGAATCAAACACATACGTAGATGAACCTTGGCACTAATTTAACCTCCCAAGAAAGACTCAAGTGCAACCTTCGCCTTGATCACAGTCAGCGTCTCCTTCTTCGATTCCCGCTGCATCCGCTTCGTCATCCCCAAACTAGTCGAGCACAACACTTTCTGGCCTACTGCTGTTCCATTCTCGTTTCCTTCACCGTAATCATCAATCTCCATCGTTTTCTCCTCAAAGACCTGGAGTGGGGAGGGCGCCAAGACCATAAAATCGGCGGACACGACCTTTCCAACCATCTGACTGAATTGACCAGCAATCGAGATGATGGTTTTCACTTTGTTCCCGAACGAGGAAAACCTCGACTTCGCGTCGGCATCTGAGGTAGCGCAATTCGCCAACACAATGATGTCAGAAAGTGCAGCCACGATCTGTTGGGCGAGAGTGTCTGGGTCGTTCATCCAAGTAGGAGAGATGTATGCGCGCGTGAGGGCTCTCCACCTCCCGGACATGGGCTGGGTTTCTGGTGAGCAAGTTCACTACCGTCAGTAAAAGTGATGCTAGTTGTTGCCGAAAATAGTTTTTCTCACCTTCGCTCTGCAATTTCTCGTAAATATTGTTGACGAATTCATTGTGCCCCTGCTCGGTGGTCCACGAAGTGATCATCTGACACAAGTAGTAGGAAAAGTACGCTTGGAACGCAATTGAGAGATACAGCGCCACGTCATCGCGCTGCATGTTCCTCAATGCCTTCGCCAAGCTTGTCCCGATGGTCTTTGACACCTTCGAAGCCCGTTCCTTGGTCGCTCTCGCAGCCTGAGGCCGGAAGCCGTTGGAGATATCCTCGGCCATAAGGGTTGTGTTTTGCTCAACCTCCGCGTTAAGCCTCGACAGCTCTTGTTTGATCGCCTCGTCAGCGTACGTATCCGCCGTGGCGACGACGCGTTGTACGCCCTTCAATTGAGATTGAAGGGCATTCAACTCCCCCTCATAACGCCTCTTGATCTCGATAGTGTCGGACTGGAAAATTTGCTTGAGTCGGGGAGCGCGGATATAGATATCCCTGAGAGTGGCAAAGTTACGTCGCAGCTCCTCGTTCTCCTTGTTTCTCTCGTCGAGTTCCTGCCGTAACTCTGCGGCCCTCTTTGCATCCGATCGTAACCATTCATCGACTTTGGCAGTGAGCTTGATAATGTCGGTGTGATCCCTCACTTCGGCTATAATTCTTGTCTGGAAAGAACTCCACTCCTCAGCTGACCCCTCGAACGTAAAATCCGGTGGGATGATTGAAAACTGCTCGTTGAAGAATTCAAGCTCCGCTGAAAGCGTGGCGCAACGCTGCCGAAGCTCGGCGGTATCAGAAGATGAAGCACTCTTGTCGCGCTGGGACTGCTCCAGTTTCTCACGTGCGGTGGCGAGTTCCCCTTCATTAGCGGTATTCGAACGCTCCAACCGCTCGACCTTGGAAGTAAGCTCTACTAACCTCGACTCGTACTTGGTGATCTGAGTGGACAACTCGGACACCTCGTGTTGGAATTTCTCGAGCTCGGCGCGGGCGGTAGTGAGTTCTGCCGTTTTGTTAGCGAGATCCTGCTCTAATCCAGCGACTCGGGAGGATGAAGTGTTCAGCTCGCTGCCGAGCCGATCAAGCTCAGTTCGCGCGGCGTTGAGCTCTGCCACTTTGGAGGCTTCGATTTGCTGCCAACGTTTGCTCTGGGAAGCGAGCTCCTGCTGGAATCCAGCGAGTTGGGAGGATGCCGTGTCCAAGTCATGATGGAGCTGATCAATCTCCTTGCGAGCGACCGTAAGCTCTTGCACCTTGGCGTTACACAATCCTTTCCATTCATCGGCCTGGTCGGTGAGGGAGGAGATGGTAGCATGGTCGCCTTTCTGCCTGGCTGCGATCTGGGCCCTGAGGGAGTCGAGTTCTTTCAGCTGCATATCGTTATCATGCTGTAACTCGGTGATTCGAGAGGTGGAGCTGGTCAATTCCAGCCGAAGTTGATTGACCTGCTCGCCCAGTGTCACAATACGATTTTCGCCCAAAGCATTCATACGCTTCAGCTCCCCGATCTCGTCAGTGAGAGAAACGACCTTGCGATCTTGCTCTTCGTTATACGATAAGCTGGTTTTGAGCTTGGTTTCTACAGAGGTGAGCTCGTCTGACGCCATCTTGAGGCGATCCTGCAGCCCAGTAATCTGAGTGGCGGAAATGGACAACTCTTGCTGAAGCTTTGCGAGCTGCTCTGCTTTCGCAGAATTCGCGGACGCCAGCCGGTCGCGTTCTGCAGTAAGCGAAGAATTGTCGTGGCCTTTCGCTTGGATGTCTAACGTCATCGTTTGGATCCTCTTGCTCACAGAAATGAGCTCCTCAGACTGCGTCGCGTAACGGCCTTGCAACTCTGTGAATCCGGCGGTGGAAGTAGAAAGCTTCGCTTGGAGTTCTTGTACCTGCTTGAGGCTTACTTCGAGCTGCTTTGTCTTTTCAGCATCCGTAGCTTTCAACTGGTCGACTTGGTCTGTGAGAGAGGTGATAGTACCCTGGTATCGCGACTTCTCCGCTGTCAGATCGTCATTGATGGCACGGATCTTGATCGACAGTGCCTCGTGCGATTTCTGGAGGTCAATGTTTCGAGAGGTGGTTGCGGCAAGATCTCGACGAAGCTCTCCTATCTGTTTCTCCTTCTCCTCCAGCGCATCGGCAATATACTGCGCGATGTCGCGATCAGGTGCACCCGGCCTGATGGCTATGAGTCGACCGCGCTCGTTACGAAGCTCGTCAAGCTCTATCAATTGCGTATCGAATCGCTTTTGGAGGTCTGCCTTTTCATCCCAGGCGACGGAGAGTTTGTTCCGGAGCTGCTCAACTTCCTTGCGCGCAGTTGCAATCTGCTGCTCTTTCACTCCGTTTTCGCGTCTCGCCTGGTCGCGCTCGACGGTGATGGAGGTAATGGTGTGCTCCCGCTCCGCAAGTAATGACCCCTTGGTCTCGAGATCGCTGCTAAGAGAAGCAATCTTTTCCATCTGCGAGCTGCAACGTTCCTGGAGCTCGGCTATCTGGGAAGACGAGGCTATGAAGTCTTGCTGAAGCTTCTCTTTACCTCGCTGTTCAGTCTCCAGCTGCTTCGTCTTGGTAACGTCTAAGCTCTTCCACTTCTCCACTTCGGCATTGAGAATGACAATTTTGTTGTCTCTATCTTCAACAAGCGTCTTGCTGTCTCGGAGCTCTTTCTGAACAGAGTCAAACTCCTTGGACAGCGAGTTATTGCGCTCCCGAAGATCGGCTATCTGAAAAGTGGAGTCCTTTCGGAGCTTCTCATAGTCTTGGCGCAACGCAGCGAGCTGCTTGGTCTTTTCGCCATCGGATTGCTTCATCTGAGCAATTTCGGCTGTCCGGGAGGTAATTATACCATCCTTTTCTTCGATCAACTGTGCCTTGAAATCCACCTCATCGCGCGCAGAATTAAGTTCCGCTGACAATTCGGCACAGCTTCGTTCAAGCTCAGCTATTCGAGAGGAAGCAGTAGAGTTCCCCTTCTGAAACTTCTCGATGTCTCGGCGTAGAGTGGCAATTTGCGGAGTCTTTGTAGAATCCGCGGTTTGCAAGTGAGAGACCTTAGCGGTGAGAGAGGCGATAATGCCATCTTTCTCCACGTGGAGCGACAACGTCATCTGTAATCTGCGGCGCAGAGAGTTGGAATCTTTTGAGAGTTCGGCGTAGTCCTGCTGAAGCCTCAGCATCTGGGCGGATGTGTTGGACAAGTCTGACAAGAGTCGATCTAGATCGGTCCTCGAGATAGTGATCTGTCCTTTATTCCTGATGACCTCATCCCTCCACTGTTCGATTCGGTTGGTGACGATAGTGATTGTAGTGGTGACAGTGGTGATCGTGGTGATGATAGTGGTATCTAGTTCGTTGTGTGTTGACGAGAGTTCTGGACGATCATCAGCGGAGCCGAGCTGGATCTTGAGTACTGTGTTTTCAGAGGCTAGGGTAGATATCCGCAGTGCAAATTCCTCATTCTCCATTTGAAGAGCTTCAAGGTGCTCTTCGTAGATGCGTTGGTTTTCCTTGTGTTCCTCAAGTCGAGCCCTCATGATGACAAGGATGTGGTCCGTTTCTTGGCGGTGCGACTGCTGGATTGCAGTGAGGGAGTCTTCTACTATGAAAGTTGATTTCGACAACATCGTAGGACGTCGATGTTCGACAGCCTTTGAAGAGGTTATTGTGGGAATGTGTGTCTCGTGGTAATATGACGTTTTCTTTTGTAGGACACCTTGAGAGGGAGGTAGGTCGGACTGTGGTGTTTTCTGAACACCTTTGCTTTGCTCGACTCGGGTGGTCGTGGAGCTAACAACTGAGGTGACGGTATGACCAGTCTGCTCAGTGGCTGCGTCTGTGAAAAAGGTGGACGACGATTAGATATGACGCAGTGTCAACTCTTTCGTACTTACCCGATACCAGGTTATAATGAATTGTTTCCGGCGATTTGTGGACGACGGAGACGGGCTCTCCACGTGCACCCTCGCGCAAGCCGAATTGCTAATGGAAGATAATTTGAATCTAACCCCTGATGAAAAGCGATTGTCTTACCTGGATAGCCTGGCCGTGCTCTATGGACGCACGCCCTGAAGAATCTTTCTGTAGTGATATTTTGGAAGTGCCGGTGGATATGTCATTGGTGCTAGGCGCTGACTGGACGCTGTTTTCTGTTTCCGCCTGATGGAAACCTGAGACGGCGTCCCTATTAACCAGGTGCGGGGTTCGTACCTGAGGCTCTTTTCTTGGTTGCCTCGGAGCTCCAGCCAGAGCTGCAGACACCCCTGGATCTGCCGGGGACGCCGAGCCAGTGGCAGCTCTGGTCATTCTAGCAGAGAAGTGGAGGTCTGGATATTAAGATGGATGTCCATACATCGAGAGATTGAGTACATACGTAGTTGCGGAAAGGAAAATGTTGTTGGAGAATGCAGGATCGGACGTCTTTAAATATGTCCGGGATACTATGGAGGTCGACAATGCACCCTTACGCGCACAAGTCCCGGTATATCTGACTATCTGACCGAAGCGATCCGACGTGGCGAAAGTGGGCTGGAATCGCGGCGCTTAACGCAGGGCCCAATTTTGGGTGACACATTTCAGTTGCACCAGAAATCCTGGCACGAGGCAATGGTTCTAGGGCACGCTGAGGAATAGCTGTGGTTGAGTGATGAGATTTATGACAAACTGCTGCATCATGATGCACAGACCTCTCAAACCAACTTCACAAACCGGCAGATGCACCACTGTCTGGAGTGTATTTTTCGATCAGACACACATTACGATCTTCTGTGGTGCTATTCGTGTGGTTCTTGTGGAGCTGACGCCGCATCGGAACACTATTACTGCACGGAAGAATGGAAGGTTGAAATGTGTTTGACGGCGCTTACTGGGAAGAACCGGTCCTTCTGGAAGACGAGCAGGAAAGGTCATTGGAGTATGATCGATTGGAGCCTTGATCGGACTGATACGAATCTATCGCTGCACTGCCAACCCTATGAACACGTAGTCTAAGGCAAGTCCGGTAATACCCCCTCGGTCATTCGTTTTCCCCTACAAACCACGCTTCAATTTGAGCCGCATCAGGAAAAAAGGTACTACCAAAATAGTACTATGTAGACACTGTAGTACGGTAGACATCCCCCTACAGATTACTACATAGCGCAATTATAGAGCCCAAAGAAGTTACTATATTGCACCATTATTGCACGATATTGCTTACAGAACAAATACATCCCTTTGGGGGGCAGGCCTCAATTTTCGTATTCAGATCATTCGATAAAAATCAATATATTGACTACAAACATTCATAAATTGCATACGTAGTCGTCAACAACGTGGTGGTGGTGCGTCGTCGATGACAAGGTCGCGATGGTAGGGACGCCGCTACAGCTGCGGCTGTATCGTCGTTGTCGGTCGTTGTCCCATCCATGGTGAGGACATTCGCTGTGGCTCCGTTGTTGTGGTCGTCGCTATCGTGCCATGGTGGTGGGGATGCGGCTGTGGCCGCGTTGTTACTGTCTTCGCCGTTGGTGACAACTGGCGGTGGTGGAGATGGGACCCAGTGCGGCTCCACGGTTGTCGTCACTCTCGTGCCGTCGCCGTGGCAGGGTCATTGGGCGGGAACGCGGGTGCGTCGTTCTCAAGTTTGTGGTGGTGGTGAGGCCGCAGTGCCTGCGTCATTACCTCGCCATCGTTCGTGTCATACCACTATTATCGACGACGTGGTGGTGGCGGCGGTGGGGACGCGACTGCGACTGCGTCATCGGGAACAATAGGATGGTGGTCCGACAACGACAGTTTTATCGTCGCATCATTGACCTCGGGTGGTGATGGTTGGACTGGGACTGTGTCGCGTAGTGGTGGCAGAGTCATCACTATCACTGTGCTGCATCGTCGTTGCCGTGTGGTATGGTATGGGTGGCAGCAGTTGTGCTGTCGTCGTTGCCATGGCAGGCAGTTGGGTCCAGCAAGCAAACCGTGAGGTTCGTCGAACCCTCTGAAAAGGACCAGGTGGTGGGTGTTGAGCGAGCTGCATTGTCGCGAGGGGTCCAGGAGGGGGCCAAGCGTCGACAAAGCCGTTGGACTGGTGACAGGCCACCAGGGTCCAGATGGGCAAGGATGCGTCGAACGAGCCAATGGGCTCGTCAACGGCTGAGAAGGGGTCCGGACGGGGCGGGCAGGCGTCAAGCAAGCCATTGGGCTCGAGACAGTTTGGGAAGGGGTCCAGACAGGGCGGGCAGGCGTCAAGCAAGCCATTGGGCTCGAGACAGTTTGGGAAGGGGTCAGGGAGGGCAGGATGCTCGTCGACACATTGGGAGGGTGCAGCGAGGAGGTACCTCAGGAAGGGTCCAGCTGGGGCAGGGTTGCGTCGAGCGAGCCGTTCGGCTCATCAATCGGGAGGGATCCAGGAGATGAGCGGGCAGTCCGTCATGCCTTCAGGTATGCCATTGGGCTTGCTGACGACTCGGAAGGTGTTCACAAGGCAGGTGGTACAGTCTGAATGCGAGTCACATGACTGTGCTCGAACCCTCGCCAACTTGGTCATCCTGCACGACAGTGACGCGACGCGCACAGCAACGTCGTCGTCGTTACCATGCGCGATATGACGACCACCGTACTCTACTACTCGACCCGACGACCCACCCCCATTTTTGTCCTCGTCCTCACCCACAACGCGCACGATGGCACAATGTCAATGGCACCAGCGTGCCTGTGCCACCACCCCACCCTCTCCCACCACTAATGCATGATGGCAACATCAACCCGATGCGACGCACGGCGACATTGTTGTCAGTCCCATTGCACCCGCCCAAGGTATGTTCCAGCTTTGCTCGTGCCTTTGGAAACGCGCTCAATGGCGGGTCCCTGCCATCCCGGATCTACATACAGCATACGCTAACAGCTACCGCTCGACCCGTGCCTCTGAAAATGCACCAAAGGGTGCGTTCTCGCCACACCATACCCCTTCTTTATGGATCACGAGCCCATCGGCTCATCATGCCACATCGCTCACGCACGCACCCTCAAAAATGCGCCAACCGGTGTGTTGTTACCCCATGCCCTACCCCCTTTCTTGACCGTCACCTAGGCATGTTCCAACTTCTCGTGCGTTCGGAAATGCACCCAGTGGCACGTTCTCGCCCCCTTCCTTATGGAGAACAAGCTCATCAGCTCATCACGCCACGTCCTTCATGCCCGCACATGTAATAACGTGCCAAACAGTGCGTTGTTACCCCATACCCCACCCCTCTTTCTTGACTGTCGCCCAAGGCATGTTCCGACCTCACTCGTGCCTCATGAAATGCGCCAGACGGCGCGTTCTCGCACCACCATATGCCCCACCCCTTCCTTGGGGACAACGAGCCCGATGGCTCATCACCACGCCTTTGGAACCCTCCCAATGGCGTGTTTTGACACTATGTTATAGCTGTGACTTGGTACATGTATGATGTTGTATTGCGGAACTATATTGCTGTTGGATATCCTACATAGTGCAACACGGGTAACTGAGCTCGTGTGGGGTTCCAACCATAGTACCTTGTGATGGTGTTGTTTACTACATCGCACTACAGTGACAACATAGAGGTGGTAGGTGCTATGTGGTACTACTGACATAATCCTTTTTTTCTGATGCGTGACTTCTAACTGCGCCCCTCTTGCCCAGTCCTCTCCGGACTCGGAATCGATTCCTCTTGTGATACGATCTGCCATCCTTCCTCGACCTTCAGCTTGGGATGCAAAGATTCGCTGATAGGCTCGGAATGACACCAATTGAACGGTGGCCGCGGAAGGCAGCCACCATACGTCATGTCAGTCATCTCGTTCAAGTTCAGTGATCTGTACGACTTAAACCCATCTTAGCCTCAGTAGTCTTTTCTATACAAGTTATTTCGTACCTGCACAAAACGATTCCGTTCGTCGGCGTCGGAGCGCGTCGCGAGGTCCTTTTGCTCGTCTTGAAGGTTGCTGAAATCTTCGTGTAGTTCGTTCAAGGGAACACGAGACAGGTCACTGTGGTTCTTTTCCCTGATCTCATCATCGGACACCAGGTGATCCGGAGTGTGGTGACGCTTCTTTGGCCCGAGCACTCTACCCGTTGTCCACGTCAGCTCTGACTCCCTCGCTGGAACGAATCTCGGAAGGGATTTACTTGGCTGCTCGGCCTGCTCCTCGTGCAATAGCTGCATGCCGGACCCGATCCTGTAATGCAAGCTTTGTGCTCTGGAGCGGGCCCGTTGAATTAAGACTCACCACGCCGTCACGGAGAGATTCAGCCAGCCTACATTCCAGCCTGATGTCCTCTAAACCTGTTTCTGGCACTGACACGATGCCATCATAGGACAAGCTTTGGTCCACAGCTGTGATCATACTATCCAGCATATATGAGATGTGGTCCGTCATCTTGTCTGCGGGTATGGACGGGAGTAGGAGAGGGTCCTGAGGACCACTGAGGATCTGCCTTAAGTATGCCGGTTTGGGGCTCAGCGCTCCTACATATAAAATATGTTGCTCGTTCACCAACATTTGAAGTGAATGGCCCCACAACGTGCCCGGACACTGATACGTACGACAATATCAGCAAGAATGCACCCGGGCCGTAAATGTCGACCAAGATTTACTTAATAGTTAAAACAACACCCTCAGCCTCGATTGTCACAGCGTGTGCTACATGCATGCAGACATCAGGCGGTGCTTAAATAACAGTTCCAGCGTGTTGAGGCAAAGGGGTGTATACATAAATCAACGTCTCAAGTGTATACTTGTACATGTAACAACCGTGTCCCAGCACTGTAGGAATAACGAGGCGAGTAGTTGGTGAGATACACATGTACTTGGGTATTTCCTTAATTCTCTCGCTGGGTTTTGGGATAGAGTGTTGGATTGCCTCGGTGGTTCTTGAAACTTTCGAATTCTGGCAATGAATGGATTTGCCTGCGGAGAGTTTCTGATCGGATGGTCAGATGATTTACTTCATGCCAAGACAGGGCTCGACTTACCATTCCTGCACAGTTCATATAATGCAGCAGTAGGACCAAATAGTTGGGATCGCGATGGAGGTGAACCATTGGAAAGCGGGAACAACATCTCCACAATGCCACGCAAATGTGGCTGTATTGCTTGCTCACCAGCCTCTGCCTAGCTGGTCAGCGATTGCATAATCCATCGAGCAAAAAATACTTGCCCGTCTGAGCCAGCGAAGAGAGGGTCTTAACACCCTTCTTTTGGATCGTTATGCTTTTGTCCGACAGCAACATTACGCTGTCAGCCACGATGCCCGTCAACTCCACGGAATTCACTCTCCCTTACATAGCGTCAGTCAATTAGGTGCCGACGGTTGACAAACACACCTAGGATCTCAAGACATATCAAACTCCTGCGGACTTCATGCCGCCCACCATCTTCAAGCTTCTTCCTTAGAATTGAAATTATCCCAAGATCGATGACTCTTTGCCTCATATCGTCTGGGTTCAACAAATTATCCATAAAAGTTTTGAATCAGCGAGGATTCATGCAAGCTCACTAAACGTCATAAGTTCATCGAAGATCTTGAAACCTTCGACTCGGCCGACTGCATTGTCAAACCACCCTTTATCCAACATGTTGACGATGAGATGTGCTGCACGAGCAAAATCGTCGGGTGCCCACAAATCTCACATCTCTTAATCAATCCGATCAACGTAAGGGTGTTCGAATTGACTCACCGAGGATCAAGCACGTCTTTAGCGCATATGCGGCCAACAACGAGGTCTCCCTTTGCTCCAACTGCTTCACGAAAATGTCGAAAACCTTATTTCGCAAGCAGAAATCTCGAACGACGGTGTCTAAATCCGCATGATCAATTACGTCAATAAGACTGCTTGTGTGACTTACGGTCGCATAGCTTCAGCAGGGTCAAGGTTGCCGCAGTGCGCGCATGGATGTCGCGCAACGAAACTGTCCGCACAAGTTTGTGCATGATTCCTTCGTCAAGGTTCCCGGAGCCTGACGCATGTCAATACCAGAGAAGATGTATATTGCACGATGCTCACCGTTGACTTGGAGGACAGGGGAAAGGGGACGTTTGTCACGGGACGGCATAGCACCCTCTACCTCTGCATCGAGCTGAGGAAGCGTGGTACCGAGATAGCCTAACACGTTGGAAATGTGGACTTCCTGAGAAACTTTGTCCGAGGTGCATATCAAGCGGCAGTGCATACTGGCGAGGCCGTGACTCACAAGGCACGCCCAATGCAACCAAAACCTCTACAGCAGCTAAACCAACAGAACCTCTTTCTTTTTCTGCAAGTTTGGAGATTTTCGGCTTCAAATCTTCGCAAAGGTCTGTCGATTTTGATGGATCAAAGGTACAACCATGAAACAGGGGGTTGCTCACCTGGCCGGTATTGAGCGAGAGATGCAAACATTCTGAGCGAGGCTATCAAATGGGCCGGCGCTACAAAGGTATAAATCAGTAAAGTACGTGGTCAGTAATTTGCCAGTACCCTTCACTTCTAATGCTAGCAAGAGCCTTGTTTGCTCAGCTTCGTTTCCATCTAACCTAGCGGCGAGCTGGTCGATAACATTCAGTCGTTGGTTGTCTGTAAAGGATCAGGATCGGGATTAGACGGCAATGATTATGCGCACCATCATCGATGAGGTAACGCAAACTGTCCATAACCAATGGGAACAGGCTCACACCGCGGCTCTCAGGAATCCAGTCCAGTGCAAACATGAGAGCCTCGGTCACTTCGTCGTGAGCAATAAACCGTTGCCGGAGTTGTTGGAACTTCGCCGAAAATCGCAGAATGTAGAGTGTCTTGGAGAAATCTGGGTGATCGCGGACAAGTAATATGGTACTGAGAGAGTCCCTTGCATCGATCACTAGTTCTTGGGAGGTAGAAAAGTCGGCTGGGGCATGTGCGAGTCATCAAAATTTCACAGGACCAGGTTAAGATGATTGCTTACATGTTACGTCATAAATGACGGTGAGAGCAAATTTATTAAAACCAGAATGCTCGCGTAGAGATACCTCGGGCCATTGTGGACTGGGTACCGATTGATTTTTGTCAAGTCCTCGACAGTGCGTCAGGTTGTGTCACTGATTAATCGACCGAAGACTGAGCTCACTGAAAGAAAGAATATGGAACAACTCCCCGAGAGACTTTAAAGTCTTTTGCTGATTACTGAGTAATGACACGAGCCACATTGTTATTTTGTAGTCCGTGAGTTCACGTTCAACCGATGGTTTTTCTGGAGACACGTTCTGCAGCGCCACGTGAATATCGACGCTATATGCTAGAGTGGCTCGGGGTGTATACACATCTCCACGAAGCACGGAAAAATGTATGGGTTGGCCGGGGATGACCAAACGAGGGCTAGATAAGTGCCACCTGCAGACCGTTATCAACCAGCGCCTAGGTGGATTTATGATAGCGCTACCTCCGGTCGTGGTTGCCAGTCCCACTGAATGATACTTGGTGACGAATGGGAAAGTATTCCAGAATTTTCCACCGAGGGTTCATCGTATCCTCTCCTCTACCGAAATCAACGTCCTCTAGGTTCCAGGAGAGACCCTCCGATTCAAAACCCAAGCCTGCAGCATCAGCTTCTTCTCTCATCCACTCAAGTGGCACATTGCCAGCGTGGACTGGGCTATATCCGTCGACTGTGGGGGTAAGGATTCCTCCACTATGCGGCCTGCTAGTCCCACCACTGGGATAAAGTACATAAATACATCAGTTGCGCGGAGTGATATATGACATACACATCAGAGTGACAACCTGCAAACCAGATTTCCTTTACATCGTTAACTGGAGTTCTCGGACTTTCTATCTTGGCACGATAGGCGTTCATTTCCAAGAAATACTCGGGGATAAACTTGACTCGACGCTCGTCAAGTGCAAGTGCATGCCGGAAATGGCACGCGTTTGTTACCGACGCTGAGGAAGTGATGTGGACATCCTCCTTGACGAGACCCAAAGACGATACTGTATCCCTGATCAAAGTCAGCTAAGGGCATGAGGTTAATCACACTAAACGGGTACAACACACCAGACCCCCACGAAATGGATCCTCACTCCAGGCCAGCAAAAGTCTTTCTTGAATTGTACTGCCGCTTTTCTGGTCTCTGGGTCGTTGGGTTTGATGGAACGGTATCGGTAATAAGCCCTGTTGCAATACGATCACGGAGTTCGGACGCATGTAAAATATAATATATACTGACTGTTCGATTCGCTTCTGCCTCGCCTCCTTGACCAGACCAACCTGTTGTAAATGTAAGTTGGTCGACATAACAAATATCAGGTGAGCATACCTCGTGAATCATACCAGCCAGTGCCCGTACTTGGTACGCGCCTCGAGAGAACCCTACAAGGACCTTAAAATTTGCTAGGGCCAGTGGCAGGATGGACTGTGCCCACCAAACAAGTATATTTGATCCCCCTTTCGATAGCTTCTTGCTAACCAACCATACGCGTCTGTGACGTTTTTCTCCACGTTCCTGCAGTGACCGACTGCGTGAGCGCAAGTAGATAGAATGATAGTTACCCGGAACAAACCAAGCGAAAGCCATTTCAAGCTTGCTATAGATGGACGCCCTTGTACGGCCGAATAGTGATAAGTTATCACAGTCGTACACACCAATGCCTTCCAAATAATATGCGCGCTGCTTGAGATCAAGGCCCACCCCGTCCGACACGAGATTGAATAATTTCACGACATTTGTTTTCTGCCAGCACAGTGATCAGCTGAGGATCGCACAGGCAGTTGATAGTCACCTTGTCGCCAGGTTTGTTTGACGTGCCATCGATAAAGACTGCGAGGTTCCTCGCATCCACAGAGGCACTTTTGCAAGTGGGACATCGCGGTGACCGAGGGTTTGAATCTGACATTTATACTGGTTGGAGACGGATTGAACAAACGCTTCTCTTGCGGAATCGCGCTCATCCACGGGCTTAAGAGGGCGCGCCGTATCCTAAAGCGGGCTTGGATGCAGAATCCGCATGGACGTAATGGCACCAAAGCCATGCATGGGGGCCTCATCAAGCGTCCTGTGCGCTTCCTCAAGCGGGCTTGAATGCAGAATCCGCATGGGCGTGGCACGAAGGCCATGCATGGGGCCTCATCAAGGGTCCTGTGCGCTTCTCGAGTTGGACAGTCCTCTCCTTGATTGAATTAAATTTAGGACGTTCGCCTTTCTCGCTTGTTACCCTTGAGTCATCCTCTCGACGAGCTGCGGTGGGCAACGCCAAGATAACTCAATATTCTTGAATATATCTTGGTGACACGGGGACGGACAGACAACGACCAGATAACCACCGTCAATGATTTCGTCGAACACGCCAGAGTCTCCCGTATCAGGTTAGTGACACAGCAACCAAAAATGACCAATCTGACTTCTACTCGTGATCAGGGTCCAAGTCCAGTGGGCACAAGTTCATGCTACAGCCTACGCAACATGCGGTGACCACGCTGAGCGAAAATGCGCCGATGTTGTAGGTATGGATGCACGCGCATATCGCCGCATTTCGGTCGTTCTGGGTGGATATGGGCGTCTGCGGTGGGTTATCGCTTGTTACCCTTAATGCGCGCTACGCCGCATTTCGAATGCTCAGGGGATCGGTCCACAAGTCACTTTCTCCGAACCACCTATAGGTACCCATCATTTAACATTAATTGTCGTTGCGCAGACCAATAATCCTTAGGAATTTCGCCAGATAGCTGCTCCCTCTTCCCACTTTCTCAGTATCAACAACTTCTCGCCATCGACCTTTTGTTCTGGCAGTCTCTCCGGACTTGGCCATGATTGGTTCTCCTTCCTTACCGCCTCGACCAAAATTGCCTCCGCGTTCACAGATTCATCCAAGGAACCTTGCTCAGGCTTCGACCGACCCAGGTATTGTGTCGCTAAAGGACAACGTTTCTGATTTCGACGACAGTGTTATGTCTGTATCTTCATTCATCCCGCAGATCTACGCACTTACCCATCTCTAGTCGATCTGTTCTCCAGTCGACTGAGAATAACCACAATGTGGCGCTCAGCATCTTCGGACTGAGTATTTTTACTCCTGTTGCAAGAACGGAAGTACAAGATATTGAACGGAGCATGGCCTTGGCAGCCCCGCAGACCACTCGTGCTCAGTCTGCGACTGGGCAATCGCCAGCTCGTCGCCCGCCACCCTTGCCCCCACGCATCCCCTCTCCATCAGGGAGAATTGGGCAGCCCCAGAAGTATGCACCCAAACCTGATCTGAGTGCCTCCCAGAACAACATTACGCCGGCTATTGGGGCTGTTGCACCACTGGACACTTGCCGACCGCCACCCTTGCCTCCCCGCGTACCACCAACTTCCCGAGGAACGGGGCAGCCCCGAAAGTACGCACCGTCCTCGGCATCGTCGCCACCCGGCCGGGATGCACTCCATTCCTTACCTGCTGCTGCACCCATGAAACTTGGTCGCGAGCACCAGTCTTTGTTAACCCACGGGAGTATGCAAGATTCACATATGGTTAATGGCGAGGGTTTGAACAATACTGCGCCTGCTACCGTAATGTTTGTTTCCCCACCGGATACAATACCCCAGTCGACAGATAATCCCGGTACATCTCCTGTGGCTGATAGCGACATTTCATCTGCCAGTTCCCCAACTTCCGACGAAACATTTTCCTTGTCTACGTCTTGGCCATCCTCAACCACCCACCCTGCTCGACTGCCTACCCCGACACGTAGTCTCTCAACATCAATTCTACGCAGAGATACTATGAGCGCTGAGGACGGAGGGCCCATCGCACTAGGTCTTGATACGCTGCCTAAGCTACGGCGTTCCAATGCCTTTCATAGGTTGCCAAAGAGGAAGGACAATCAGGGGATAAAAGACATTTCCTGTTCGGCCGACGATCAGGGATTTCCATTGAAGGCGAGACCCAAGTCTTTACCCGCCCATTACTGGAGGCGTGCAAACGGGAGAGGTGCACAGGTAGAAGAGGTGGTTCCACACCTAACCGTCGATCTACTACAGTCTAATAAAGACAACGAAGACCAAGTGGAACATTTTCTCGCTGATCGATACAGAAATCGGGACGAACAAGTGCACGTTCCGTCTCCAGGGGTTGATGGAGTCTCGTCATGGAAGGCGAACGAGGTGGATGCCAAACCTCTGCCCGATCGAGGCAAGTTGCCGAGGAAGGTGGACAAGCAAGAGCTAGAGGTCATTCCATATTCAACAATCGATCAGATCCCTTCATTGAAGGGGCAAAGTTGTCAGCAGCCGTTTGCTGGAGAGGCGGGAGAGCAGGTAAGATAGGATATTCCACACCAGATTGTTAATCTGATGCCCCAAAAGGAAAGTGAAGTGAACACGAATCCACTGCTCGTTGATTGGTATAGGTTGCCAAGGAAGAAGAGCGACCACATGCTGGGGGACACTTCCAGTGGAGACATTGATCAGGGGACGCCATCAAAAGCGAACGAGGTGAACCCCAAGCCTCTTCCCAACGATCGGGGTAGACTACCGAGGAAGATGGGTGAGCTGGAGCTGGAGGAACTGTGCCCAGCGTCTGGCCAGAAAGGGGGGAAGATGCGAGAGGCTACTTCACACCTGATGGTCGGACTGATACCAATAAAGGAGAACAACGAGCAAGTGGTTGGGATTCCGCTCATTTTTCCGCATCAGCTACCAAGGAAGGCGGGAGATGATGTCACGTATTCGAGTGTCGACCAGGTGTCGTCGGTGGAACCTAGACATCTACCTGTTGGTCAGCAAAGATTGCCGAGGAAGAATGGCGAGCGTGTTCCAGAAGATATCCTGCACCCAAATTTCGATGAGACGCCGCGAGGGGTGGAGACTAAGAACGAACACCAATCTCTGCATACAGAACGGGGCAAGCAAGTGCCAGAAGGCATTTCACTGCTAACCGTTGACACGATACCTCTAAGGAAAGACACTGAAGAACACGACAAGCCTCCGGCCATCCAGTACAGTTTGCCAGGGAAGAAGGGCTCGCGTGACCATGTGGTGGTCGATCGGGAGTCGTGGAACGGGGGTTCTAGGCCTCTGCCCACCGGTCAGGACAGACTTCCGAGAAAGGTGGATATTGGGGAGCTAGGCAACACCCTCTGTCCTATGGTCGATCAGATATTCTCAACAAAGGAACGCAGTGAACTCCTCCAGCCTCGGCCTGCCAAACAGCACAGATTGCCAAGGAAAGCGGACCAACAGGTGGCCGACGTTTTACACGTATACGTCGATCCGATGCCGCCACCTAAGGAGAATGAAAATGAAAATCTCAATCCTCTGCTCGCCCATCGGTACAGGTTACCAAGGAAGAAGGACAAACAGGTGTTGGAAGACGTTTTGTGTTCGAGGAAGGCGGCGGGGCAGGTACTGCAGGATGATTCGCATTCGGACGAAGTTGAGACATTACAGAAGAAGGAAGATACGGAATATTATCGACCTTTGCTCACAAACCACAACGAACGAGCCAGGCTGCCAAGGAAAATGGGCGATTCAGTGTCAAAGGATACTCCACGCCTGACCATCCGTTCGATTCTACCACAAACAGAGGACGAGGAAACCCTTAGTGATCTGTTCGCCACTGACCGGTCATTGAGGAAGAAAGGTCTGAACGAGAAAGACCCTAGTCCTCTGCCCGCTGCTCAGGGTAAACTGCCGAGGAAGGTCGGTCGGGAGGTGTTGGGGGATGACCAGTATCAAAAGCTTGAACAGGGATCGACGTGGAATGAGGATGGTTTAAAGCGAGATGCCAATGAAGGTCGTCTGCCGAGGAAGATAGGTGAGCAACTGCCAAAAGATGCTCTACATCCAAGCATTGACCAGACATTGATAGTTGAGGAGCGAGATCCTGGGCTTCTGCTCACCGAACAGCCCAAAGTTTCAAATGAGGGAGATGATCAGACCCGTGAGAACATCGCCCACCCGACCATTGATCTGATATCTTCCCATAATGTAGAAGAACAACCTCCCTCCATCGATAGGTGTAGGTTACCTAGAAAGAGGGGCAAACAGGTAGAGGCGAATAACCCGTATCCGAACCTTGATCAAGGATTGCCGAAGGTGCACTGTAAGGCTACTAGGGCTTTGTCCGCCGGTCAGGACAGACTGCCGAGGAAAATGGGCGAGGAGGTGTGGGAGGGTATCTCTCAATCCAGCGCCGATCGAATGGAAGAAAATGAGAAGGGTCTTCAAGAAAACGAACGGGTACGAGTTTCACACCTGCTAGTAAACACCAGTTTGATGCCACTAAAAAAGGAAAATGTGAAATATATAGCGCCACTGCCCACCGACCAGGACAAGTTGCCAAGAAAGGTGGACAAGCGGATTCCTGAGGAAAATCCATGTTCAGCCGCTGATCAGACACCGCTCAAGGAGCGCACCACTCAGTACAGGTCGCCAAGGAAGAAAGGCAATCAAGGGGGGGACGGCGCCAAGTCTTCAAACCTTGAACAGGTGTTGTTATGGGACGAGGATCCTATACCTCAGCCTGTCCAGGCCAGACCTCCGAGAGAGATGGATAAGCAACCGTTGAAGGCTACCCCACGCTCGCACTGCAACCAGACACTAATATTACTGACGAAGAAGAGTGATGGGGTTCCATTGCTCCCGTCCGTACTTGACGAGGAACAGAAGGTGCGAGAATTAAGAGCATCTTGCACTTGACCGCTGATTTGACATCACCAAAGACAGAGAGCGGAAATGCTGAGCCTCCCGCCAATTCACACAAGTTGCCAAGGAAGAAAGTAGTGCCGTCGTATTCTGATGCTGACCAAGAGTTATCGTGGAAAGAGAGCCCTCCTTTGTCCGCCGGCCAGGGCAGGCTCTCAGACAGCGAAAGCGAGCAGGTACCGGAGGACAGCCTGTCCCAAGATGTCGAGCAGATGTTGGCAGAGGAGAAGGAAATGGGGAGTCTCAAGCCTCTATCCCGTATAGTGAGCAGATTGCTAGGGAAGCTGGGTAAGTTGGCGTCAAGGGAGGAGAATGAGAAGGACGAGCAAGTGGTCAATATTTTGCATCACGACATCAACCAGAGGTTACCGAGGAAGAATTAGCAGAGAAGAATCGTTGACTTGGGTTCACGTCAAGTAATCCTGGAGCGAAGGAACCCGTCAGGGAACGGGCTGTAATGTCCATTATCTGATAAATCATTAGCTACGCCCACAAGAAAGGGATATTATATACTGTAGTCCGAAGGAGTGCCAACCGAAATCGATCTGGTGCCATTGTAGCATACAGGAGACATCGACATCTAAACTAATCCTAGACACTAATGCTCCAGCTCCATAGTTAAAAAAGACCCGAGTAATACCTTCGCCTTGAGGACCATGATCTTTTGCTTCTTCCCCTTCTCCCACAATGTTCCCACAGGTACACGTTTCGTCAGTCCGATGTGAGTTGCACATAATACCAATGCCTCCCCCGAGTCCATCTCAATCCTGGGTTGGTCGTCATCCGCATCTTCCATCGTCTCGAGGTTGTACTTTTCGCCAGGCATGGCGATGAACACTTCAAAATCGCACGATATCACTTCATTGAACATCTTGCAGAAGCGCCGAACAAGGTCCACGAGCAGGGTTATTTTCTCCTGAAACTTAGATGTGATTTTGGTGATTATATCGGACGGAGGCGCAGTGCAGCCTGCAGCCAACGTGATATCAGAAATTTCTGTGAGGATGCCCCTAACGAATGATTCTGGGTGAGTAGTCCAATGATTGTGAATGTGAACGCGTGTCAGAGAACGCCAACGTCCAGAGAGAGCTTGCGACTCTGCCGCCTTGCTCGTCAGCCTGGACGAAGGATGCATTGAAGTGCTTGGCTCCTCACCTACACGCAAACTGTGGTATATGGACTTGATAAATTTGTTGTGCACTGGTTCAAAGGCCCAACAAGATGCAGACTGGCAGAACACGGATGTGAGGTAGGCTTGGAACGCGATTTGGAGTAACATGGCGACATCCTCTGGCGTATTCCTTCCCAAAAAGTCCGCCAGAACTTCGCCAATGCGGCGTGATACTCTCTGCGCAGCAGAGGTCTGTTCCCTCGTTGCGTTCTTCGTCAGGTTCTCGAACTCTAAATCCTCTGCAAGGCAATCGGCCATATACGTGGTGTTTTGCTGCACCTCTGCGTTCAATCGCTGCAGAGCCCGGATAACATCCGAGTCCGATGGTTTATCTGCTGTATTGAGAAACCCGTTCGAGCCTTCCAAGTCCCTTGTTTGCGCTTCACAGCGCATCTGTAGCTCAGCAACTTGGGAACGGGACTCAGCGAGATCTCGTCGAAGCTGCTCGATTTCTTCAGATTCTCCCGTAGTCTCTTGAGCGGGGAGTATGGTTGCGGATACTTGTTTCTCTTCACGCTGCGCGTTCTCCGACTGAGGGCGTCCGCCGCCAGCAGAACCGGTAACAGGTGGCCGAATTACGCTCGCACTCATCACGGGTTCGTCCATGGTGCGATGTCTACGTCTGAAACGAGGGAGTGCAGCACTGATGGTGCGAATTGTCTCAGTCTTTGTGCGCTGTATCTTGTGGAGTACCCCACGTGGGACGATCTCTTCCTCTTCGCCGCTTACCCTGACGGATGCATGAGACTGCATATGAGTTAGCAGAATGATTGTCACAGTATGTGTGGATATACTTTCGTAATAACAGACCCCCCGACCCCGCGCGCTTCATTTACGTCCACGTGCGCGACGCCTCTAGGGGTGCTACGGGAGGTAGAGGCCACATGAGTGAGGTTATCGACATTGAGGCGTCGCATGTCGTTTTTGTCTGGGGCTCCAAGGTCGCTGGATATCTCAACCAGGGGAGAGGGATATTTGTTGTTGGATCTGTGATCGGCGTTGAACACGCGTGAATGAGGCTGATTAGAAAGAGTGGTGAGCTCGCATCCTCTTCCTTGCGTACTACGGTTGTTCTCCCACCGTACTGTTTTTATCTAACTTCTCTGGCTCCTGGCCCAGAGGTCGAAAATGCTGCCGCCGTTGGGACCTTGGTTGTTTCCTAATGGTCAAGCGTCTAGAGCCATCATGGGCCTGAATTGAGGGACGAATGGTGTCAAGAGAATTTTCCAAAAAGCATACCTTTTCTGAGAACTGGCACTAGGCTCGGAGTTCACGACGGGCGACTCCATGGTTTCGGGTCGAGACGTCAACTAAGAAAAAGAAGAGAGGGAGGTTTCACACGCGAGTGAGAGGAAAGAAAGGAGGTCAATGCGTGGGGCAGGGCCGGCAGGCCTTCCATAGGAAGCTGGGCGTAGTTCTGTCAACTCCGAGCTGCGGTAGACTTATGGGGATCAGCTCGAAGCACCTCCATTATTGTAGCCGGCCGCTACTCATGCGCAGGCTCTCGCATCGAACCCGTGAGGCGGCGATTGGCAGTTAGTAGTGACGGGATTTGACTCATTGGCTACAGCCTACTCACCCAGGAGCCTGAAGGACTCCGAGAGTCCGAGGAACTCAGTTACTAAGTCGAAGCGACTACGTTCAACCGGTACACGTTTTGGTATATACCCACGTTCATCACCGGGCCTTGTGAATGCCTTGGCATGGGGGTCTTGACAACTTGAGGCCCCGAGCATAACTCTTGATGCCGCTAGCTGTGACAGCGGAAGGCGGCTATTCTGGCCTGAAGTTTGAATTGAGCCAGGCCACATCAAGGTGTACACGTGCAAGTCAAAAAAAGAGATTGGAATTAAAAGAAAAGGATTGAGTAGAGAGAGGGAAGGAGGGCTGACGTTTAACTATGTATTTAATTTAACTAGACAAACCGATTCAATGAAAGAAACAGTAACGAGTGCCGAAGCTAAATAAAAGCATTGGGAATGACAATGGATGATGGATTCATGAAAATTATAAGCTGGCCCTAGAAGAACGAATTGATCGACACACGATCCACGCAAACACAGAAGAAACCGCGCTCACTTTAATGCTACATCGTTTCACCCAGAAAAACCAATATCGGTTTCCTTCTTTCCCTTCCTTCTGGGCAACCTTTCCTGGTGAAAACGTGAAGACCCAGTCTCCAGGTCCACCTCTTCGCGTGCCCGCTTCTTCCTCGGGAGTCTATGGAAATCGAGGTGTCCAGACCGAGCTCCTAACTCTTCCGTGTCGGCTGCGTCCTGTTCCTCACTTTCCTTGTCTGGTGAAGACTCGACTGTCTGATAGTGTCGTTCTGCGCGCATCGGCACTGCTGCGTCTCGAGTGGCTGACACAGTCACGCTCGGATCCGGGCTGAGTGAGAAAGTGTTCGGTTCATTTTCGGCGGTCCTCGGTGGCACAGTTGTCTGAATAACTGGCACATTCGACTCAACCTGACCTTTGGCTTCTGCCAGAACTTGGATCTCCAACTCCGGAGTAGGCACCTGGTCGTTTGTCTCTAAAGGTAACACATTGGCCTGGACAGCGCTCAGCGTCATCAGCTACTGGATTTTGATCAGAATCCTACCTGCACTACATTTGTCACACGCTTAAACTGCGAGTTTTCAGAAAGGGAAGTGGTACTTTGCGACATCTCCATGTCCGGTAAACGGAGGGTCTGGAGAACGTCCAATGTGGAGGACTGACATGAACCGCAAACATGGCGATTTGCCTGTTCAAGGTCTGTACAACGCTTCTGCAGCACAGTGACCTCCCGTCGAAGTTGATCAATTTCCGGGTGCGCAGCCGATGCAGCGACGTCCCTTGTACGTGGGCGCTTGAAAAAACTGGATACAACGGTGAAGACGGTGCGAAGTGTTGATCCTCGCCCGCGTTTGTGCGCCGCTTCGGAAGGGGTTTGCTTCCCTATATCCCCGTCAACCTTTGATGAAGTATATTAGCTCGGGTTCTGTGATTTAAACTACACGTTTCTTACTTCTGGGAGGTGGTTCAAGGTCGCCATAGCTGTAGAAGGTCTGATTGCCTGTCTGCACAGTAAGCATCCGCACGGACGCTAGAAGGTTTGTTTACCGTCTGCTCGTTGGTCTCGTGGCTCATGTCAGACTGGGGCTGCGCGTTTTGAGAACTCGAAGGCAACAATGGGAACGGTGGAACTATTAATCTAAGGGAATCCATGAGCCGTCTGATGACCGGACTATCATTCAGACCACGAACAGCAAGAATCTCGAGGGACACACCGTGAACAAATCAGACAGCGTTGGGTCAACGGGACTATGCCCTTAGTAGTTGGCCAGGGTACTTTTAGCCTTAGTTCGGTATTTGTTACTTCATCTGCAACGAGGTGAGTGGAGCCCACAATGTTTTGATGCACATGTATAATGAGCGCTAGCAGTGGACAGCGATAAAGTGCGGCAAACAGCAGATTTGAAAACTTGCAATTGCCTCGTGCCGTCTTCGTTCATTTCCGTCAAGGCAGTACGACTACGCCGCATCGCGTTGAATCACCCTGGATTTCTGAATGACGATTTGCTAGCCACAGGCAAAGGAGACCAAGGCGCGTAGACCGACCTGCACGACTTCCCTCTTATTTTTTGTGCCTGCGACAGTTTCAGCCCAATTGCAATCGAAATAACTTATCGACATTGTCCACATACCATTATCCGCCTCGCGGTCATGCAATTCCTACCGTGAGGGTTTTACGATACCCAGAACGGAGTCACCGTCCTGTGTCACCTCCTTTACTTTGACAAGTTCCTCATCCAGTTGGCTGGGCATAGGGCAAGTTGATCAAAGGGATACATCTGGAACTTTACCCAGCGCTTTTTCGAAGCGTGAAATTGAAATGGGGTCGCGATAGGTGTTCCCAAAGTCCTTGATTTAATGGGAAGGGATGCGAGCCATCATGATGGCCAGACGGCTGTCGTATGGAAGTTCGTTTTAACAGTGGGCGAAATCATGAGCGCTTATCTCCACGAGGGTTCAAATACTCGTTCTGCAGCACGTTTGTGTTGATTATCCTGCAAATTCTCTATTGCCAACTTCTCTCTCAGACTATCCAGTCATGCCAAACCTCAGACACTACGATGGGCCAACTAAACTCGTCGTGGCGTTCGACATTGGGACGACGTTTAGCGGTGTCTCGTACTGTATTCTTGAACGAGGACAAGTTCCCGAGGTTCTTGGGGTCACGAGGCAAGTCCTTCATGTCGTTGTGTCAATTTGCCTTCACCAGCCTTAGATTTCCTGGACAGCCGCTCGTTGGCGGCGACGCCAAAGTACCGTCACTTTTATATTATGACAAGAGCGGTAATGTTCAAGCGGCCGGTGCTGAAGTAGCCGTTGAAGGGATAATCGAGACCGCACTAGAAAAAGAGTGGACGAAAGCTGAATGGTTCGTAATTAACGTCGGGATAATTTATACTCATCCGTGAAATTGCAGGTGGAAGCTCCACCTTCGACCGAAGCACTTAACCTCCTCGATTAACCCAGACAATGATTTACCCCCACTTCCAGCCAGAAAATCTGCCGTCGATGTTCTTACAGATTTCATCGCCTATCTCTTCAAATGCGTCAAGGCCTATGTCCAGGAACACCACCCCGCGCTGACATGGTCAACCATCGAACATTCAATCGAGTATATTTTTACTCATCCGAACGGTTGGGAGGGTGCACAACAACTGTCGTACCGTAAGGCAATCGAACATGCTGGCCTGGTTCCCAGTACCACCGAGGGTCAATCGCGTGTCCACATGCTAACGGAGGGGGAAGCTAGCCTTCATTTTTGCGTCCCGAACCTTCTTACTGTGGAGACAGCCAATCCAGCCATTCCTCAAGGGGTCGTCATTATAGATGCCGGCGGTGGGACTATCGACTTGAGTATGTTTTCAATGACGATCAACCCGATCTGCTGCGAAGAGATTGCACCAGCTGAGTGTATGTAGTTGTCGTTCACGGCCAAATCCTTTTTACCCATCCACGTTGACTTTTAGGCCGGTTGCAAGGCTCAGTCTTTGTTACCCGCCGAGCTAAGGCGCTCCTGCAAAGTAAGTGGTTTGCCACTTCCAATTACCATCTTGCTTGTTCTGAACATCTGCGCGAACAGGAAAGCTTCAAGACTGGGAGCGTTCCAGTCCCGGTGAGATAGACGAATTTACGCGCGAATTCGATCAGACAACGAAACTTGTTATCAAGAGCGACCAAGAAACCGCCTATGTCAGGGTCGCTGGTCGTCGTTACAATAATTCGAAGTATAACATCTCGTTTGGGAAGTTGAAGTTGACGGGGTAAGCCTTGGTCTGATCTATGGCATCATCTCTCGAGCTCGTATCCTCTAGTGAAGAAGCTACTGGCCTGTTTAACGAGTCCTTCGACGCCACCATTGGTGCATTCGAACTACAAAAGAAATCCGCCAGGATGCCGATTACAGTCCGTTTCGCCATCTTGGAATGAACGCTCTTATTTATCTGCGTTTTCAGACTGCGTTTTTTGTCGGGGGACTCTCCACGAATGACTGGCTCTGGTCTCGGCTTCAATCATACTTCAAGGACAAGAACATCAACATTTGCCGTCCGGACAATCATTTGTATGACCTTTTCTACGATGCTCACGGATTGCTGACACATTTTCACTAGCAACAAAGCGGTTGCTAACGGGGCGGTGTTGTCTCACATCGATAGTGAGAATCATCTGGTCGCCTCTCGAGTCGCACGTACCACGTATGGTGTAATTTGTGCGCTTCCCGTCAAGAACAACAACGAAGAGCACATTCGTAGGAAGCACCTGTGGGAGCGGGATCCGGCCGGCGATAGCTACGTTCCGGGATACTTTGAGTCGAAAGTTCTGAAGGTACACTTCTTCCGTCAGGGTCTTTGCGAGACGCTAACTTCTATCGCAAGGGCGCTCATGTTCCCGAGGCAATGGAATTTCGGGAGTCTTTCACGCTTGCGGAACAAAGTCTTGCAGACTTTGGCACCCAGATTATTCGTCTTGTGTGCTATCGAGGTAACCTATCGGACCCGAAATGGGTAGATCAAGATCGAAGTAAGTTTGTTCCCTCTATTCGTCCCTTTACTCTCGTTCTAACATGAAGCGTTTACAGCGTCCTTCTCCACATATTGTATTGTCCGTGTTGACCTAAGCCAGGCCGCAAAGGATCTGGTTTCGACGAAGAGTGCTTCCGGCCAGGTCTACTATCAACTAGATTACGATCTCATCATATTGTTCGGGCTCACGGAACTTCAAGCGTACCTAGGGTGGATGTCAAAGGCGAGTCATAACACCACAGTTCCCTGTGTTGATTTCTGATATTGTTGTTCCACTAGGGGGGCGAACGGCGGTGAGCCTCCGTTGATTTGACGTCTCGATTTTTCTCATTCTCGTTCATCAGAGTCGCAGCGGCAGTCTCATATGAAACATGAAAATCATGTTCGCATGTTAGCGCTCTACGCAGTTCTCGAGTTGCTGGGTTTAGCATTCCCTCCTTTTGATCCTGCTACCTATGGTTTCATATGTGTCACTTTCGAGGCCTGCAGACGGAGTCCGTACGGTGTCGGGGAAATTGTTCTGGTCAATTTATTATAGCACCGGCATATTCTCAGGGAACCTCAGAACTTGTTCTGGCTCAGCAACGTAACTCAGGAAGGACTGTTCCTTGAAGCTTAAGTACTCGTACGAGGCATACGTTGTCATTTCTTCCGGATGAGAACCTGTAGTTGGAGTTAGCTATGTCACCATGCTGTAGCGCAGTTTCACCACTTCTCTCCGTCAAGACTAGTCATTCTTGAAAGCTTGATTCGTGGTAAGTATTTGGATTCTCGTCTTCTGAGTCCCCTGCAATCTTCATCTTGCCCTTGCATATATCGTTGGATATACGAAACACAAAAATAAAATAAATGGTGGATGTAGCAATTGAAGTACTTGAGAGGAGCTAGTAAGCAGCAGCTAGCCGTAAAGGCAAAGTATAACGGGATGCAAGTGAGTCACGTTTTCACTATCTCGAGCATTAGCCCATGCTCACCAATCCTGGATGCTTGCCCGTTTGTGACACCCCAAGCTGGTGCTACAATGCGCGTCAACTCCTCTGGTACTATGCCCTTTCCTGCCCACGACTCAATCGAAAAGACAGTTTCCAGACACCTACATCTCGAGACATATCTTTAGCCCCAGCTCCATATCAGCACGCGGTCTGGATCAGCAAAGGGCATAACAGATTACCAGACATCATGAGTTCGCTGAAGATGATCTCGAAGCCCTGCTACATCGTCATGACGTTGCACGGGGGAATTCGTCGGACGACCACATGTCCGAGTCTAGTTTATCCCTTGACGGATATGATCAAAGGACGAATAGTCAGTATGACCTACTAGTACTGTCAGAGACTGTCGTGCGTCAAGTTGAGTTGGTCTTTTGCTAGTGGCCAACGGACGGACGCAGCGGTCATTGGTGGTCGTGACAAGTACCATGGTGTGAACACGTCATTAATGCATACGCTGCCGGCAGCAATGTCTCCAATCGCTCTAATTGTTTCATAAAGATGTCCAAGACCCCGTTCCGTGAGCAAAATCCTGGATGACCGAATCTAGTTCATCGATGATCAGCAACTTGAAAATAATTGAGACAACTCGAGAGTCTACAGTTACACTGCTTCAACAACGTTAATGTCGCGGGTGCATTCATAGACTCGCGCAACTCGATAGTCCGCACGAGTTTGTGCATGAATTCCCCGCCGAGATCCCCGGGATCTGATACAACTCGTCACGAAGAGACGTGTACAGAATGTATCACACTCACCATTGACTCGGAGTACGTAAGGCAGGTCTCCCGCCTCAGGCTTGTTCGGTGAAAGGGTAGCGCTCCTTATTTCTGCATCTAATCGACGGAACGTTACCGAGGTACCCAAGGATTAGAAATGTGGATATCATGAGCAACCTTTTACGTGATGGCCATCAGTCCACAGGAGAGATACTGCAACTCACGCGACGCGTTCATTACGACAAGCCTCTACAGCCGTCGAACCAACGGGACTTCTTCCCTTTCCTGCTAGATCGCTAATTCTAGGCTCTAACTCTTCACAGTGGACCGTGGAATAGATAGATGGACAAGAGAAGGTGCATATAAGATGTAAGCCAGCGAGTTACACTTATGAACAATAAGGATCAGGACTTAACTACCCTTTAATTCCGATGTCAGCGACAACCTTGCTTTCCCTATCCATTTCCTGTCTGATCTGGCCGCGAGCTGATTAATAACGTAGTTTCGTTGTTCACCTGTAGTGGGTGAGCATGTAGATTAGACTGCGTTGATCATACATACCGCCCTCGATAAGGTAACGTAGAGTGTCCACAACTAATGGAAATAAATTGACATTTCGGCACCCAGTGATGCGTTCCAGTGTGCCAGTGAGCACGAGAGCTTTGATCGCTTCATCGTGGGTAATAAAGCGTCGTCGAAGTGTTTGATACCTCGCCGAGGACTATAAGATGTAAAGGGCCCTGGGGAAACCCGGATTGTCAGGGAAAGGTAATATAATAGAAGAAAGTCCCTTGCATCATTCACGAACTCTCTGGGTATAGAAGAGTTGGCTATAGGGATGAGGGATGAACGTTCAGTGTACTCCCGAGGAATATGTCATGGCCTGTAAATGACGGCGGTGAGGGCAATGCATCAGATGGGATTGCCTATACTCTAGCCCTTGATGATTTAGATCTGTGTCATATGGCTTGACGGAAGACGAAACCAACAAGGATCCAGAAGGATCCCAACGTCTCTCGTGTCGATCGGTAACTTGAAGTAGTAAAGTCAATAGTCGTACCATCATGCTGTCCTCTTGAAGAGCAGTTTCCCATAGTATCTGAGCCTTTTGGTGCACAGTCGGAATATTAATGTGGTCCATTAAAATAGCGCGTACAATCATAGAGCACATGACCTGGGTGAAGACTGTTCAATTCGCTCCTGCTTCTCCTCCCGTACCAGACCAACCTATCACGGACATAAGTCCATTAAAATGGCGAATGTCTCACAAAAATCACCTCGTGGATCACACCAGCGAGTGTCCGCGCTCGATACGCGCCTCTAGAGAACCCCACAAGGGTCTTACGATCCGATAGAGGCTTTGGAGGAAGGTTGTGTGAGGAGATACTGCTCTGGAACGAGCGACACCAAAGCCATCTCAATTTGGCACTTCCCAGTATGACCGAGCAGAGATAAGTCAAGAGCGTCGTATACGTCGACACCCTCCATATAATATGCACGTTGCTTGGGATCTGGACGTGACTTCTCTGTCGGATATTTATATTCTGCCCGTACACTGGTTGGCTCACGAGGAACTTGCAAGATGCGTGCATTCACTTGCCTCGTCACTAGGATTAGGTTTCGTGAATTCCCTGCAGCACTTTGGCAGCTAGGGCAACGGTACGGCGGAGGCGTTGACGCCGACCCGAGCCTTTTGTTGTTGAACTCGCATTCATTCCATGACCACGGACAACGAGGTGTTTGCATGGGCAATTCTCCGGGAAAGTTCCAAACGTCGTACTTACTACGTAGACAGGTTAGTAAGTGTCAGTCTGAGTTTGCGAGCAAGTGCCAAGCGTACATCTACATACCATAGCCGAGCTGGAAGGCTCAAAATAGTCCCCATTTGGAAATTCAACGGTCCTCCGCTTTCCTACACTTGCACTTAATTTTTTACAACTAGGACACGCACTACTGTACCATTTCGATTGGTCTCTAACTTGTCATGGGCCCATTGACGTGTGGATGCAAATTAAATACCTAGCAAGTTTAATGGCTGGCAGGATATGGATTCTGAATTTGCCCACTCTGTTCAACAATGGCACAATTTCCGACTCAACTGCAACAAATTCTCTGTACTATTAAATAACTCAAAAACAATGCCAAGGACACAGTATGGGTCACAAAACGGTGACCCACCATGAAACCTACAGCGACCGTGCATGTACCCGTTCGTGACAGGGAGCTGGGGGCAACAGCGCGTGCGTGGTCGTTGTTCTGCTACGCATCATGTTGCATGGACATCATCGTGAGTGTAATGGTGGGAGTTGAGTTGTCACCGTTCGGGCACAATGACGATACGGTGTGCGCATAGCGGTGGAGGGAATGTGGGTGGTGACATGGACACGCTAATGCCATCAACGTGGCTACGTCGTCGCCGCGTACATAGTGACTGGAGGGATACAATGGTGCGCCGGGCGTCGATTGTGCACGTAGTGGTTGGGAGGGTCCATCAACATAGTGCCGCCATCGTCGCCGTGGGCGTAGTGGTTGGAGGGGTTGCGGCAGTAGTGTGCTGCGCGTCATGTCGCGTCGATCGTGCGTGTAGTAGTGTGCCAGAAGGAGTACGAAGGGGGGCACGGAGACGGCAATGTCATTCGCATGGTACCGTTATCACCGTCGTTATTCGCGTCCTTGGTGGGTGTAGTGCGGTATGCATCAGTTTGCGTGCTCCAAGGTGAGGAAGAAGGCGGCAGCGAGGGCGAAGTGTGGGCAGGCAAGCGCAGAGTCAGGGTCAGGGTGAGCGAGGGGAGAGAGCGAACAATGGCTCAAGGATTGTGCCGTCGTTGACAGGTAAGCCACCCCATGACAAAGCACGCACGTGCCAAGCTTCCAATAAGGGGTGTGATTCGATCGGAGACGGAGGGTCCAGGAACTTCAAGGTCCTCGCCACTGACAAAAAAAGGAACTGTGCTGTTTTGAGCTCGCTAAGAGGTTATGCGGACCAATCAGAGGGCACAAAGCAGCCAGAAAGCCGTTCGCTAATGTTACGTTACACTAGTGCTCAGCAGATGCTAGCGAATCCCGGGTTATTGACAACCTAACCCTGAGCCAAAATGAATCCCTACCGCATGGTTGTTGTGCTCCGAGATACGGTGGACGTAGACCGCCCTTCTCGTTTCTTCGGCGTAGCTACCAGCTCCTGCTCTCGTCGATTGAGGAAATGATCTGCGCGAAAAAAAAACACCTCTAAGAGTCCAGGACCATTCGTCGGGTCGTGCCATACGGCTGTCGAAAGCAAACGCGACCTTTATAACATCGTATGTACCATTAACACATCGGGCACTCATTACCTCGAACCAATCCATTAATACCAAGTATGAATTCCAAGATGATGCGGAGCATGCAGAAGGGGAACTTCTCTACGAACTCTACTTCCGTGTAGGCTGTGTTGGTTTGTACGATGCAACTTGCGGAAAAGGGAAGGCGGAAAGTAACGGCATGAGTATCCGGGTGGGAAGGTCGATGTGGGAAAGAATTTGCGGTGGTAAATGAAAACGGAAAGAAAACATAATCCATTTATTATCCCAGAGCCGGGCATAGAATGAACTTCGTCATCGATCCATGATGTTCATTCAGAAATGTGTACAACGAATAGGTTGGCGACCTACAAGGCTAACCCAAGTGTATCATAGTTGAGTAGCCGGATCATGGCCACTGAACATACCCGGCTGGTGTGTTGTTCACCGAGCGTTGCCGGTCAAGGCAACTGCAAACCATCCAAAGATTGCCATCAAAAAGCGAACCATCCATGCAGAATCTGCGCCGATACCGAGGCCGGGCCGAAGTTGCATCACGAGCGCAATGTCAAATTCAGGGACGGGTGAACGATAGGCGCGACGACGGGGGTGGATAAGTGGCTGTGAGGTGGAGTCAACACCACTTTCGCGTGAGGATAAACCAAGCGCGGGACAGTCAATCGCGCGGACGGACCAGGCGGGACGAGAGACGGGGGGAGAGCACAATTCGTGTATCAGAGGTGTATTGCGATCAGTCATCGGCCGATTGAGTGGGTCTGACCCCATGGATGGTACAGGAGAATCCTTAACATGTGATGCATGAGACAAGTTCTCTTCAGGTGGGAGGTCAGGAATGAGTAGAAGGGGTGTCATATCAAGTGCGTCTTGATATTTCTCGTCCATGTCATCCGATTCCGATTCTATATCCGATACGGCGTCGAAATCGAGGGGTTTTTCTCCCGGGTGGGACTCGTGACTCTGAGCAGTTCCCTCTTCTGGATCAACGAGGTGTTCTACCTGGAATAAAAGACCACCTCCGGGAGAGATATGCATCTCCCTGACTATCGCGCTCGTGTTCCGCTGGGGCCTCCTACGCCCCCACAAACGAGGGAGCAAATCCCACGCTGTCTTTGACGCAAGCATACGGGATTGTAGAGACTTGAGGATGTACAAAGTCAGCGCGGTACATGCTAGTGCCAAGAATGCAGCAACGCAAGAGAACGCCAACACCGTAAGCGGAGCAGAGGGATTTTCGTCGGAAAGAGAAGGAGCCACTTGTTTTTCGTCAACCACAGACCCTGAAGCTTGTTCTTTGTTAGTGTCAGGCCCGTCTTGCTGATCGAGAGGTGCGTCGAAAGAGGTCTCAAGCAAAGGTTCTTCAGGCGGGAATGAGGTTATAGCTGCGACGGTTTCCGTGCCAAAAGACGAGGGGGACTCGATCTGCTGGTTGTTTTTTCCAAAACGGAAGCGAACAGCGTCTGATGTGAGGTCATCTTTGCTACACATGCCGCAAGGCAGCCATGTCAGTCATCACCGCGCGACCCGTGAAGCAAGACTGACCCTGGATGAATCCGGAACGCAGCCTGGACACCAGTCTGGAACGTAGCCGGAATAGGAGCACTTTGATGGGAATAATCGTTGAGCATGTGCACACAGTATGATGTATACATGGACTTACAAGTCACTGCGTTCAGAGTTTGATGAGGGTGTTGGGCGACCAGTGACAACCAGCGCAAACAAGGAAACCAAAGCCAGCAGAATGATTGTCATAGACGACAAGCAAGCTCGTACTGGCCCGCTAAAAAAATAAGACGGTAACGTGGAGCAGAACCAACCGCCTCACGGTGGACACGCTGCACGTCGCGTCTCCATTTGTATGGCTGTACTAGTCACGTGGTTAATAAAAACAATATGTATACGGCCCGGTTCGCGGGCCTCTGCTTCGTCGTCAACGCTTGCACTGACCAACTTGGTTTAGGATAATACTCGAGGATAAGATCAGCGTCAACACAGTCCGAATGAATGGCGCGAGGGAATGCGTCGCACGCGCGCCCCTCATTTTACCCTCCAAATGACCTAGCGACGTACCGTGACCTGTTGTTGTTCGAAGAGAGGCTTAAGACTAACGCTGCGTCTCTCCAGCGGAGAAAATCCCGATATCAATGTAATCACCGTTCCTTTTTCTTGAATCCCCGAGCTGACACCAATATAGTGTTCCTGCTGTACCTCGTCCTCGTCATTGCCTTCCTCCTGTCCGAAGTCCTGCTTCAGACCTCATTCCTAAATGTACCCTATACCTATCTTCGTCGTCGTATTCTCCCCGATGTGTACGGACCCGTGATGAGCCTGAAACCTCATCCATACTTTGCGTCTGGCTTGTTATTTGTCGCGATTACGACTCTACTCCTCTTCTTTGCCAGTGGCATGTACTCGGAGAAGATTGCATACGCCAATCGGTATGAGGCGCTGCTTTCAATTACATCAGAGCATCCCTGATCATGTGCGTTCTCGAAGCTATGTCCCTCACGCAAACAAGGCATTGCGCTCCTTCAACATGTATCTCAATGTTCGCAGGCCACCATTGCGGTCCAAATTTTCCCTGAATCCGATGACCCTCTTTTTCCCCCGCGCAGAGCCGTCACCTGAGAGCACGAGTCGGTCCCTGACACGAACATCATCACCCTCGTCGCCCACTGACCGCAGCACGTCTGTACCCATCGCCCCAATCCCCCCGGCCGCCAATCCTCGTGGTGAGCTGATTTTCTCTTCGCGCGTGGATCGATCGTTTCGCGAGTCATATGAACGCTACCGCGCGGCCTTTGAACGGAAGCGACAAGAACGAGAACGATCAGACGCGATGCAAACATGGTTGGGTTGGTTGCGCTATCAATTACCATGGAACAAGCGGATCGCGGCGCAGAGTCCCTTGGCAGCGGCGACGACACCACAGGTTCGAACGACACCTTGGTCCACCAGAGGGAGGGGAGTCGCTACTAGTGTGTTTCCCGCGCCGTCGTCGTCCAGACGGTCTAGCCCCGTAACAAGAACCTCACGACGGGGCACTCCTTCCGTATGTTGCCTTCGACGTGTACTATTCATCGCAAATTAATGAAAAGGGTATCGTTGATAGTCACCGCCAACAAGCTAGCTGACACATATGGCTCGAGGACGAAGGAGAATACCTTAATATTCGGGTGTGCTTGGGAACACTCGGTCGTCGGCAAGCGGGGTGTGAAAATTCAGGGCGAGAAGCAGGATGTTAGGTTTCCGATTTTCAAAAACGCATAGGATGCGACGGTTTGACATGATGTAGGGGGTTTCAAGGTGGTGTGGTCGCATCAAAAAGTTCGGGGCTAGTGACACTCTCACTTGTCGTACCAGAATATATCTGCTAAGATTCTATCCAAGCTTTACTCTTACGTAAGAGTAATCCAGGTCATAAATCTCTTATGCCTTTCAGTCACCACTCACACTCGGGCCAGTTCTGCAAGCATGCTTCTGGAACCCTTGAACAGGTCGTCTTGGAAGCCATCCACCAGGGTTTCGAGGTATATGGCCTCACCGAACATGTGCCGCGGTACAGAATGCAAGATCTATATCCAGAAGAGGTTCGTTGGCTTGCCTACAAGCGTGCTCGCGCTAGACTCGTTTTTCTTGCCGTCCAGGCAGGGTTGTCCCCTGATGTCCTGATAAAGCAATTCTCAGACTTTCTGCTTGAAGCGCACAGGCTCAAGTCAGCTTACGCTTCCCAGATTAACCTCCTCGTCGGTCTAGAGACCGAGTTCATCACCACCACCGACTTGGAATATTTGAGTGCCCTTCTCAGCGAACATTCCGGCCGCATTGAATTCATCGTCGGCTCAGTCCACCACGTCAACGCCATTCCCATCGACTTTGATCAGGCCTCGTTCGAGATGGCTCTGCGTAGCTGTTCTCTCACAGACGTCGTGGTGGCTAAAATGAACACCACCGCTCAGGGTCACATGGACAATTTCCTGTCCAACTACCTTGATGCGCATTACCGATTGCTTGAACGTTTTCGCCCGGAAATTATCGGACACCTAGATCTATGCCGACTTTACAACCCAAATCTGCGCTTCTCCGAATTTCAGAATGCATTCTCAAAATTAAAACGAAACGTTGTGTTCGCTATCGGCTACGGTGCTTTGTTCGAAGTCAACGCGGCCGCCTTGAGGAAGGGTTGGTCAACTCCGTACCCAGGAGAGGACGTCACTGCAGTACGTGCACTAAGATCGCCTTTATTTTGCCCATGCTCATGGCCGTTTATAGTTGATTCTCGAGTTGGGTGGTCGCCTCGCCCTCTCGGACGACAGTCACGGACCCCATCGCGTGGGAGAAAACTACCACCGCGTGCGGGATTATTTGCATCAGTTGGGAGTCAAAGAACTTTGGTATTTGACCCGCACGCGGGACGCAATCCCCTTTGAACGGGGTCTCTCGGCGACACGCGTCACCAGCGACTGGTGGAAGCATGCCTTTTGGGACCGCCATACACCAATTTAAATCCAGCACGAAACAACTCCCCTTCGTCTATCTGTCGATTTGTTAAGGTCCGAGCTTATTCCCCGCCAGCCCAGACAGCTGACCCCAGAAATTTTCTCCAGGCGTGTACTTGTGTAATTTTTTAAAACCGCTGTACGGTCCTCCTTCCTTGAACCATATTCCCTGAGGGTTTCTCTGAAATAGTTTTCGCCGTTCGTGCTTGGCTACCTTGCGGATGACCTGTCACTACCTGTGTTTCAAGCCGTTACTGGTATGACCCTCAGCGCAACCTTTATGATCGCTTCCATTTGCGCCCACTCTTTCAGCTGTACTGATGGTTCTCTCCCACCCGCCAGTTACTGCGGGCGGTCATGAGTCTCGTGCGCACGCGATGGAGACAACCCAGCGAAGCGCGGCAGTTTCGGGACTATTTCCCTCGTGTCCTAATATGGCTGGCGGTTTTGCGTAGGTAAGAGGGAGCGAACCCAGCAAGGCACCTGGTCTGGTGGACTGGTTCATTTTTGGATGTGCATCCCTGTGCCGCCATCTACAGGGAAGACGTAAAGTGACATGCCGCATCAATCCTTGACGGGTGGCAACGTCGGCATGTGCCCACCCACGTTTTGCCTCGTTGGTTTTGCCTCGATATTTTTCTGTCTTTACAGTGGATTGTGACAACTGTTCTCATCGTTTCTGTAAGGGAATATTTGTTTTCAGGATCCGGGCACGATGATGATTCGGTATGTCATCGGAACGGGTTGCATTCCGAGACTGACTCCGCGAATGGCGTATTTTGCAATCAGATGACATGCTTGAATGGCAAATTGTGATTCCCCCGAGCCTGTTGGATCTAGCATCTGATCAGACGATCGACTTGTATTCAAAATGCAGAAGTTCGCTGCACACCGACATTAAATCTCACCCCACAGTGTCAGGTTGACAGATCTCGCTACGGGGCCCTTTTGAGCTCATCTTGGGGCTGGGGGTCAACGACGATTACTTGCCGAATCCCCGGAACTCTGAGCCGTATAAAGCCAAGCAGGAGTGACGACGTCTTCCTCAATTTCCAGCTTCGCGGGTTCTTCTGGCTCGCAAACTCTTTTTTTCTTTTTTTTTCACGTCCTGTTACGACTACTTCTACTCGAAGCAAACTTAATCTATTCTATACTCGTGAGTTTGTCTCTACCGCTTTTGTCGCGTGACTCTGACTTGAGATGGAGCGTACGACAATCAATATGTGCTATCGCGAGATGCAATGTATCGAGTACACCTGTCAACACAGGGAGCCTCACACCGAGTGCAAGGTGGTGCTGATATTTACTGCACGTTGTTTTACGTTTGCTTACGAGTGTCGTGCTCGACCAGGTCGATTGCGGGTCCAGTCAATGTCGGTATAGCGCTCAACATGTACGACCATGCATCGGGTGCACGGTGACGTGCCTGCAACAGTCTGTTTTCTGTTCCACTGTCTTGGATTGGTAGGGGCTCTGACATCATGCGTCTTCCAAATAGGATGACAAGGGCGCACATGAAAGTTGGCCAACGGCGGGACACGCAATGCCCTCACTGTGCAAGAGACCAAGCATCACGAGCATGAAACTGTTGATAGTCCGCGCAATGTATTATCACGACGCATTCTGTATTCTGTATCGACAATATTCTATTTCCGCCGAGCTTGAACGATGTGAGATGATGATGATCGTGCCGCGCGCTGACAACGAGGGGGAGTCCGACGGTGAGTCGAAACACGTGGAAGCGGCTGGGCAGGGTGAGATGAAGTATGAATAGGACTCAAGGTTGAGGGTGTAATATACGTGGGTGAGTGGGGATTGCAAATGACATGGATGGGAAAATAAGCGAATGAGCTTGGTCCGAGGTATGAATACCATCGTGGCGTTGTGGGGTCGAAACCATGCCAGGGGAGTTCCTGAAGGTAGGTATCCAGACCCTCGTTTCAAAGCGAGACAGGGGCTAATTTACCATAACGAGTAAACATTCAGTACCTCGCCAGAAACCGTAACCGTATTCCGTGTGGGCTCATGGACACCGCCAGTCTGGATTCTCCCCGTGCACATGCAATATTCCTTCGCACCCTGCCTGCCATCAGAACGCGGTGTGCACAAGTTCACCGTCTCGCGGAAAAGGGTGCGTTGCAGTACTTTGATTACCACCCTGCACGTTTGGACGACGTGATTGAGTTTTGTGCGTCCATCATCGAGGTACGTCTCGTGCTTCTTCCTCCCCTCGAGCCTTTCCTCGTCCAATTGACGTGCAACAAGAGGGATTTTTCCCATGCGTTCAATACCGTAAGTGAAACCTTCCCTCTTTTCCTTATAGGTGCTTGGCCCACCGCCCGTCGTCGCCACGCATGCTCATCATGATGCCACGTCCACTGACGAGTCCCCATAGATCCCCCCTCACGGCAGGTGGCGCCACCTTGATGCCGGTCATCCTCGCATCGCACCCCTCCTACAAACCTGGTCCTCTTCCGGCGTCTCCACAACCGAACAATGCAAACGCCTCCTCGATCTTTTCCTCGTCTCCGTTCTCCTCGACGCCGGGGCAGGAAACGTCTGGTCCTACACTGAACCCGGCACGGGACACTCCTTTGCACGCTCGGAGGGCCTCGGCGTCGCTAGTTTGCACATGTTTCGTGCAGGCGCATTCTCCGGGTGTGAAGACCAGCCTTGTCGCGTCGACGGTACGCTACCACCCTCGTTCCTCGTTCCCTTTTTTGACGCTCGACTCATATCATACTGGTCGATCACAGCTCAGGGTCTCACACACATCACCACTGATAAAGTTGCCGAGGCGATGCAAGTCAGCCCCACAAACCCGATGGTCGGACTAGACGGCCGGACTGCACTCCTCTTCCGTCTCGGCGGTGCACTTGCCTCGAACCCCCAGTTTTTCGGAAAGGATGCCAGACCGGGGAACATACTGGGTGAGTTGTCACTGTCAATTTTCGAACGGACAACACTCACGCGACGACGTCTCTCTCCTACCCAGATTTCCTCGAGACAGAGTCTAAACTCAAAGGTGAAACCCGGCACATCCACATAGCAGCGCTCTGGACCGTCCTCATCGACGGCCTCTCCGCTATCTGGCCGTCCCGGCACACCCTCGGCGGGGTCCCCCTCGGAGACGTCTGGCCTTGTCCTGCATTGGCGTTAGCGCATCCAGACCGACTCGAGTCCGATGCGCTCGTCCCGTTCCACAAGCTCACAGGGTGGATCGCATACAGCCTCATGGAACCCATTCAGACCCTCTTGGGATGGACGTTCGAGGGCGTCGAGGACATGACGGGGTTGCCAGAGTATCGCAACGGTCCGTGTGTTCCGTATCGTGCCGTTTTTCTTTCGACGTAGCAGCTCACTGGTACGCCAGGGGGACTCTTGGTCGACTTGGGCGTGCTCACACTTCGCCCGGATGCCTTGTCGCCCGAATGTTTCCCAGAGGGGAATCCAGCGAGCATCCCCCGCCTTCTTCCCTCCCATCCAGCCATCGTCGAATGGCGGGCCATGACTGTCATCGAACTGTTCGTGTCCCTCCCATTTCGTCCTTTGTCGTGGGGATTGATGGGGTGTTTTAGAGACCGCATCGCCGACGGCCTCCGCCGCAAATTCAAACTTGATCCTGAGCAACTCACGCTCGCTCAGGTGCTGGAGAGCGCGACATGGAAAGGCGGGCGCGAGATTGCGAAGCAGTTGCGTCCCGAGACGGGGGGACCACCGATCGATATCGTCAGCGACGGTACCGTCTTTTAACGTGCACACAAAGAAACGTGGAAAGAGCTTGAAACCACTTAGACAAGAATAAATAGGGTAGCAAGTCGTATACGTGAGGTACCCCGAATCCGTTCTCTGTACACCATCAGTGGCGTTTAAGATCTTTTGCAAGACGATAGGCCAGGACAAACGCGATCACGGCTGCGATGCCACCCAATCTGAGTGAAAACGAGGTGGACATGGCGTATTCGTCAGCACCAAAAGAGTGAGGGCAAGATGCACCCACCGAAATACGATGCCAATCGAATCCGTGCCTTGTCCTTCTTCGTCGCGCGCTATCACTGACGGGCTTCTGGCGACCGTACTCGACTCGTGGCCAGACGCTGGTGGCACGTGCCCGGCGCGCAGCACCGACTTACCAGGATCCAAGAGAGCAAAGATGAGCGATGAGAGGCCGGTCATAAGGAATTGGGGTATGACAATGAATACGTTATGGATGCCCTATGGTAGGGAGGTGTATCAGCGAGGTGGTCCAACGACGACGACGAACACCGGCCAAGATCAAATCAAATCAAAGAAACGGCCACACACAAGAATAGACCCCGCCTGAGCACTCAGCCCGTTGCCGTTTTCCGCCTTGGTCGTCGGCACTGACGTTAACATCGTATTCGTCAGTCCCTGTTCCTCCTCCATAACGGATGGTGAGGTGATATCAACCCTGCTGACGCGGGCGCGCGGGTGTCCGAAGCCATTGACCCTCGATCGAATATCAAGATCACGCTCGTCTGGGTCAAACGACCGTTTTGATGGCAGTGAATCGCCGTCCGCCTCCGCCTCCGCATCCCCTTCCTCCTCCTCCTCGTCCCCATCAACGCGGAAAAGGCGCCTCGTCTCCTCGTCCGCAGCACGCTCATCATTGTCATGTGACCAACCGATGCGTGTCGACCGCGTGTCAGCTAGATGAATAGAGCCCGCATCATCTGAGGCTGGGTGTGACAATATCGCCTCGCCGAGCTAGAAAGAAACAAGGACGGCCATTGGGGTATGGGGTAAGCACTAGATTGGCGAGCCCGATCTCGGCAGCTTACCAAGGCAAAAGGCGCCCACTGTGATACTGCAGAACAAAAGCCGATGACGGCCATGATCCAGGTTGCACCGGAAATGGTCGAGGTGAAGCTATAATAAGAATGTATGTATTAGAAAGGATAGGGCAAAAGTGCATCAGCTGTCGAAAGATCGCCGTTGATGAGAGACGAGTGATGGACATACAATGTGGCAGCCATACATGTCGCAAAAAGAAGGTGAGAGAATGCCCATAAACTGGCTAAATGCATCCGAACACGTTCGAACCATGTCTTGCGTTTTGGTTCGAGGGGGCTGGACGCGTGGCGGGCATGGTGTGGTGCAACAAGGGAGGGTATGACGATGTTGACTACCAAGGACACCAAGGAACTGTAAAACAGGGCGCGTGTGGCAAGGCGTGTGGATTCTGTATCGAGGGCAATCGCGGCATCTTTATTCTGTGGGATGGGGGTCGATTTCTTGTGAAAGTCGCCAATATACACGGTACTATAGAAGAAGATTGGGAACCACCCCAGCGATGCGCTGACCAGGATTAGGCCAGACAAGTGGTGAAGACAATAAGACGCACAAGAATTGAATCCAGCACTGGGGAAGTATGTCACCTGTTGTTTGTGCACGAGGAGGCGAGAACGCACGATCTGACGGATGACTCTAGGCAACGTGAGGAGGGTCCCCCACAACTCCCACAACTCTTGTTGAAATCTTTTGGAATCGCTTCTGGGGAGCAGATGAGTGGGATGTGAGTCTCTGGCGCTGACACGTACGATGAGGTAAGCAGGACACGTTCCTTGACGTGAAAACACATCCAAGCTTGAGTGAACAAGAGGAGGAGGACTGCGATGACACAAAAGACCTGCAACTGTGCGGTACCAAAGAAGGGAAATAAGTGAGGGAGGTCGAGATTTCCTCTGGGACGAAGGATGAGCACGAGCGATGGCGAAGGAATATAGGCTGACATGAAGAAACCTGCGACGGCTCCAACGGTTTGCATGCGAGCAGCCCAAGCATTGCCTGCGGGTTGTTTTGAAGTGGGTAAGATGTCTACGATGAGTGCACGATCTAGGGCTTGGACTGGAGGAGCAGGTGAGAGTGCGACGCGTGTGGGGAGAAGTGATACATGCCGACATTAATGGAAAAATCTATGCAGTAAACGGACAAAACGGCGAGCCAAATAGTGAGGAGGTCGTTCTGACGAGGGGATGAGACAAGGGTGTGTAGTAAATGCGAGGTGCGCTCACGGATGGAGAATCGAGGGTGGTGAATATGGAAGCAAACTGTCTCGCGAAACCGAACGAGAGGGTCGCGAACGCGCACAACACGGCGCAGACGAGGATATAAGGTCTCCGTCTGCCAAAGCGCGACTTTGAATTGTCCGCGATTATGCCTAGGAGATGTCAGGACGTGATGAACGTGGGTGTGGTGAAGAGGGACCTATGGCGGGCTGTACGATGAGACCGGAGAGTGGTCCTGCGAGAAATACGATTGCCATGAGTGATTTTGGGAGCCCAAGGGCGAGGAGGTAAGGTGAAGCTGAAGGGGCGGGCGTCAGACGATAGAATGAAAACGGTTGTTGTACTTGCCATAGGACAATTCGACGGACCAAAGTATCTGTACGCCAAAGAGGCCAACGGTGAGAGACGGCAGCTGAGACCACGCTGGACCAAGAACGCGAGCGACGCCGGCCCAGCGACGACCGTGGTGATCCTGGGCCTCGTCAGCGATTGGCAGCGCAGCAAAGCCAGTCATGGCGGTAACAGGTCACACGCTCATTCCGATGCGTATCCTTACACGCACCCTCCACAGCCAGCACAGGCGTCTCTTCGACCCGACGACCGTCAAGCGCGTCTCTGAGCACGTCGACGTCTGCATCGTCGGCGCTGGTCCGGCAGGTCTCAGCGCCGCTATCCGTCTCAAGCAGCTCGAGCGCGAAAAGAACGCCGAGTTCCGTGTCGTCGTCCTCGAAAAGGGCGGCGAAGTAGGTCTGTCACCCAACCACCCTCGTCGCTGTCGTCGTCTGACTCGACTCAGGCTCACACATCCTCTCCGGGGCCGTCATCGAGCCTCGTGCGCTGAATGAGCTCCTCCCAGACTGGCCCTCGAGAGAGGACCATCCCCTCAGACAGCCTGCAACGTCGTCCACGATGCGATTCCTTACTAAAAACTATGCGATTCCTGTCCCCCACCCACCCCAAATGTCCAACCATGGCAACTACATCACGTCCCTCTCCCAGTTCACAGCCTGGCTCGGCGCCATCGCAGAAGAACTCGGCGTGGAGGTTTATCCGGGTTTCGCAGGCGCCGGTATCGTGTACAGCGAAGATGGCAACAGCGTCGCCGGCGTGCGCACCAACGAAGTCGGTCTCGACAAACATGGCCGCATGAAGGACACGTTCGAGCCCGGGATGGAGTTCCGGGCCAAGGTCACCCTCCTTGCCGAAGGCGCACACGGCTCGCTCTCAAAGGAACTCGTCCACAAATTTGACCTACGCAAGAATGCAGATCCGCAGACGTATGGCATCGGTCTCAAGGAAGTATGGCGTGTCGACCCGAGTCAGTATCGACCAGGTCAAGTCGTGCACACGCTCGGTTGGCCCCTCGACTACTTGACCTACGGCGGAGGGTGGATCTATCACATGGCAGACGGACTCGTCAGTCTGGGCTTGGTCATTGGTCTCGACTATGCGAACCCGTATTTGAGTCCTTACAAGGAATTGCAGGTGAGACTTGCGACCTCTCCCGCCTCCAATCTGACACGCACATAGCGCATGAAACACCACCCTTACTTTGCCAAACTCTTGTCCGGGTCTTCGACTCGCATTGCGTATGGTGCTCGCTCGTTGAACGAAGGTGGCTTACAGTCCGTCCCTAAACTCGACTTTCCTGGCGGTGCCTTGATTGGATGTTCTGCCGGGTTCGTCAACATCGCCAAAATAAAGGGCACCCACAATGCCATGAAGACAGGCATGCTCGCAGCAGAGGCGGCCGCTGACGTCCTCTCAGAATCAGAGTCATCAGAGGCGAGCGACATGAGCAAATACGACAGCGCCGTGCGAGATAGTTGGGTGCGGTCCGATTTGCACGAGGTGCGCAACCTGCGCGCCAGTTTCAACACCTCGCTGGGCATATGGGGTGGTATGGCCTACTCGGGGGTGGACTCGCTCTTTCTCAAGGGGCGCACGCCATGGACGTTTCGAAACAAGAGCCGGAGTTTGGATGCCGAGCATACATTGACGGCAAGTCACTTCAAGCCCATCGATTATCCACCGCCGGAGCCACCACTATCGACTGACTTGATGACGTCGCTGACGCTGACGGGCACGAATCATGCTGAGGATCAGCCCGTTCATCTGCGAGTTCGCAAAGACGGGATCGAAGACGTTGCTCTTCGAAAAGAACACGTCCGCAGAAACGTGAGCGAGTATGCAGGGTTGCTCCAACGTGCTTGTCCGGCAGGTGTGTACGAGTACATCGAGGACGAGGAGGTATCCAAGGAGGAGGGATGGGACGGGAAAAAGCTGGTGATCAACTCGCAGGTGAGCAGTTTGATGTTGAGTTGCGTGCCATGATTGATCGCCGTCCCAGAACTGCATCCATTGCAAACTGTGTGATATCAAAGTGCCTACGGAGGACATTACCTGGACGGTACCGGAAGGTGGAGGAGGTCCTAAATACAGTGAGCATGGTTGTCTTTATGTTGTCAGAGACTGACGCAGTTGACTGGTAGCGATCACGTAGTATCCCTACTTCTGTGCGAGACTTTGACGATGGGGTTTGTATTGTACCTGTACCAACCTATCGTGCTAATAGTAATAGTAATAGTAATGAACTTGTGGCAGTGTACTTGTTAGTCTTTTTGTGCCACATGAACGAATACGACCCCGAACCCGGTCTCGAAACGCGCAATGGTATCGAGGACAGCGAGCGCATAGGCCTTCTCAAACCCACCGTTGACCTCGAGAACGGCCGTCTGAGCACACCAAAATATACCCTGAAGCACTTGGTGGCGTCTTTTGTAGGTGGCGTCGCTGCGTGTCTCGCCCTCCAGCTTTCTCTGTTCGGCCCAAGCTGTTACTCTTTCCGAGACCGATCAGGCGCGGGCAACGTCGATGTCTATGCCGCTCCATGGGTCGGTTCTACGACCGTCCACAACTACCCGCCTCCGTCTCCCACCAACGACTTTCCCGAACTATTTCCACCAGAGTACGTCTTGCCCCCATTCACTTTGTCGTACGAGTTAACATTCGTGCGCTGAGACAGTGTCGGTTACCCAGGCGCAACTCCAACAGGCGCAGAACCCGCCATCATCGCAACCGCTCCTTCACAACCCCTCCAGACTGGCGCCGCCCAGCTTGTCGCACCCGCCTACAACTCCCTTCCAGATTCCACTTCCGAGCACACCATACCCAGCGAACGTCCGTTCAGTCTCTTCCGCTCTTGGGGAAACCTGTCCCCTTGGTATAGCGTGCCACGCGGTGCTTTCGGCATCGACGAGGGTGCAGAACCACCTGCGGAATGTGACATCAAGCGCGTGCACATATTGCATCGACATGGGGCGCGTTATCCAACTGCTTGGGGTACGTCTCTTTTCCTCCTTGTCGATTGGCTAACGTGTACCCCTGGCAGCCAACTATGGAGGACCAGCGTCGTTCGCCCGTAGATTGCACAAGAGTGCAGAAGAGTGGAATGCATCGGGTAGATTGGCCTTCTTGAATAATTGGTGCGCGTTGACGTGTCTTTTCATTGCCACTAATGACTTACCGCGCACAGGACGTACAAACTTGGCGAAGAAGGTGGCGTCTTCCCTGTTTGTTTGCTATGATTGTGGCCTGACCGACGACTCTCCCTTATTACATCATTCTATAGTCTTGACACCTTTCGGAAGACAACAGCTCTGTGAGTACCTTTTATTGTACTTTGATGGCGTACGAATCAATGACATTTCTTGTAGACGATCTCGGAGTTGCGATGAGACTGAAATACGGGTTTTTGCTCGAGGTAGGTTGTCTGACATGGCTTGTGGGATTTGAAGCGTTAACTGCCCTCTCAGGACTTTACAACACAGAATAAACTACCTGTCTTTAGAACCGAGTCTCAGTAAGTTTCGGCAGATTAGTGTTGCCATCTCTGACTGGATCACGTCAAGAGATCGCATGCATGCCTCTGCGGTTAATTTCGCTTTGGGTTTCTTCGGCTGGCCTACCCATGGTAAATACGAGCAAGTAATTACAATCGAGGCATCCAATGTAGGTTTCTTTCGATTCTTCGGGGGTGTCTTATCAAACCCTCGATCAACAGTTCAACAACACGCTTGCTCCTTATGACACTTGTCCCAACGCCCGTATGCACAACAAATCAGACCGTTCCTTGCCCTACGTCAAGAAATGGGCCGGGTTATACCTTGAACAGGCACAGAAGCGTCTGCAAGCTGATTTAATGCCTGCTGAAGGTGGGCAGGGATTCAACTTGGAGATAGAGGACGTCTATAGGATGCAGCAAATGTGTGCCTACGAGGTAGCGTATCCCACTTGCTCCTGTTTCTCTAGTTGACAGCTGCCTTCCAGACGGTTGCACTCGGCTATTCCAAGTTCTGCGAGCTGTTCACTGAGGAAGAGTGGGAAGGTTTCAACTACGCGTGAGCGTTCAACACATCTTGAGTTGCGCGTGCTCTCACATTTAGTAACAATACAGGATGGATTTATCATTCTGGTACGACTCTGCGTTTGGTTCGCCTGTCGCACGTGTGCAAGGCGTTGGTTATATCCAAGAACTTGTCTCTCGACTCAGCCACACGCCGATTCAGACTCACAACTCGAGCACGAATTCGACTTTACATGGGGATCGGACTTGGCCACTCAATGATGTCTTGTACGTCGATGCGACCCACGAAGTCGTCGTACTCAACAGTACGTCAATCTTGTTTGCGACGGCTTACACGCCACTGATTCGGAATGCAGTCCTGACGGCACTGAACCTGACAACACTCACCACATCGGGCCCACTTCCGGCTGACCATGTCCCTGCGAACCGGTCGTTTAGAGTATCCGATCTCGCACCATTTGCGACCAACGTCCAATTCCAACGTACGTTGCCAATATTTGTTGCAGCATAGGTGCTGACAGGTCCTTTCTGGGTCGCTCAAGTTCTCTCATGTCCCGCCTCTGAATCCTCGGTGCAGTCGGACGCGTCCCACATTCGTATCGTGGTCAATGACGGTCCAGTGCCGCTAACGGGCATCAATGGATGCCCGTCCTCGCCCTCTGGGCTCTGCCCGCTCCAGACCTTTATCGAGGCGCAGCAAGAGACGATCCGCGAGGTCGATTGGACGTGGGGTTGTTTTGGGGATTGGGAGATACAAGAGGGCAGTGCTTGGGAGACGGTTGGGGGTTGGTATCCTCAGAAGATTTGATCGGACATCTTGATGGGGGGTGGTGGAGGTGCTCTCGGCGAATACTAACTTTGTCGTTTTCAGTGGGGCGATAGTAGTAACACAGATACCCCTGATATTGAACCTCCCGTCTTTTGGACGAGCAGTCCAAGAGCAGCCAACCCGAGCTTTCTGACATCTCAGGACTCTTTTTGTGCAAGCGATCATCGGTCGGGGTGGAGCAAGAGCGGCAACGAAATAAATTCAAGTTTATGTGCTTCTACTCCCACTCAACAGATGACGCAGTCCTCCTTGAAACTGAGATTATACATCGTCTTGTCCACCGTCGTTTCAATCTTCTTCCAATCGGACCGGCGTTGGACGAACTCATAGATATCCTACACCCGTCGCGTCAAAGAGACGTGCGACAAAAAAAAAACACACAGGAAACACGTACCTCGGGTCGATACGCCCCTCCATACCGCGTCACGTCTCGCACGATCTGCGCGAGATCTTTGGCATCCTCGACGACAAAGACATGCCCGAGCATTTTGAGGTGGTCGAAATCCGTTGTGATGTTGGGTACCTTGGCATATACGATTCAATATGTCGGACACGGCCTCGACGGCGAGGAGACAATCGCACCTTGAGTGACGCAATAAAGGCGTGGTATGCGTTCAGATCCGCGATGACTTGAAACCCGCCGTTGAGCGAGATGATCTGGCGTTTGATATGCTTCTGCAGTATCCTGGCAGTCGGGTACCAGTTAAAAAATGCATTAATTGGATGGAACACACGCACGCCAGCAACCGTATTCCGACCTCTTGATAAAATACCTCGAGCACTTCTCTGCTAGTGTTTCCCTTGAGAAGTTTACAATGGGTCTCGAGGCATCGGATTGCTTCGCGACAGCCTTCGGTTGGACGGAGATCGAGGGGGGCATCTTCGGGTAGATAGTACTCCCTTGGTTGGGTCAACCTCTGGATGATGTGGTCGACCTAAGAGGCAGTCGTCAGTCACGTCAACCCTTGAGCGTCGTAGTGCAGACGTACCTGGTTCATTAGAACCTGCGTCCCGTCGTTCAACCCCGAGGCGACACATTCATCGAGCGTATTCTCAAACCGCTTCTTCTCCCGTACGACCACATTCAAAAAGTCGGTCTTGTCAATATGTGGCGCCTGTGGTGTGTACCGGATGCGGTCAGCGTGATATGATGCGGACGACAACAGCGCAATCACACACTATTTCCTTATCAAAAAATACCTGCACCATACTCTGGATCGTGTCCCCGATATGCACAAGCTCAAAAAATTGTAAAAGCGGTGCAACGCTCGTCATCCCTTCATGCTCGGCAGGCTTGTAGGCCGACATGCGCCCATTTGCTCTGTGAACTCAGTCAGTAAGTGCGATGGCATGATAGGATTGACATACATTCCAAATCCCCATGCAATGTGCCTCGCACCGAGTGCATTCAACATCTCGCAAAATACCTCATCGAGCGTCTCGCGCACACGCGTACCAGTCGGTCCGGGATACGCCGTGAACGTCTCGAGGCGCTTCATCGCGTCTCGGGTGGCATGGATGAGTTGTAGGCAGACATCGAGAGAGAGAAGGAGGTCCAGGGCCTCAATAGGCGCGCGCGCGGACGCCTGCGAGTGTATTGATGGAGCACCCGAGGCTCCGGCAGAACGTGACGGATCTTTCGTGGATGTCGTGGTTTTTGTACTTGAAACGTCAGACGTCGAGTTTGTCCAGTTGGACGTGGCCGACTCGTCAACCAGCCCAGCACTGGTGCCCGCATGCCCGTTCGTTCGACACTCTGCCATCTCACCCCATCCCGCTTCATCTTCAACACCAGCGCCGCCTTCGCTACTCCCCCTCATCACGCTTCCATCTGCGTCTGTGTCCTCTGGCTCGTCGTCTTCTTCGCCAACCTCAAACAGTGCGCCATCCTTTCCAAAACTCTCATAACCATCGCCTGGCACTTCATCGAACCTCGCAGCCTCGACAACATCCGTATTTCCCACCCACCTTTGCGGATTCAACATAGCAATCCCTTGCACGACCCCCGTTCCTACTGCACCGACACCTGTCCCAATCGCAGCCCCGACACCTGTGCCGATGGCGCCCACTGCACCCACTCCCGCACCAACAGCGCGCGGGACGATCGTCACTGGTAGCAAGAGCACGTCCGTAAAGGATGCAAGCACGTTGCGTTTCATCAACGCAGGATTCTGCGAGTCGAGGAAGCGCGTCTGAGTTTGGTTAGATTGGATCTGGGATTGTGACCGGTTAGGCGAAGTCTACCATGCATGTAAGTAATCGGGTTTCGACGAGGTGAACGCGGATGCGTACTATTGAGGATGCCGTCGATGAGACGGATTGTTCCCAGTCCTTGCAAATCGCTTCAATGGCGCGTTTGAGTTCGTCCATCTCGTCGTCGAGATAATCAACCATGTTTGCTTCGAACATTTTGTAACTGTGCCACGCAATGATCAGATTCATGTTCCGAGAGCAGAACTGGATACACACATGACATCCTCTGCCTGCTCGACCTTGAGACCTGACTCATTGTCGCGTCTACTATCATTTGAACTTCCCGAGACAGTGAGGATGCTGTCTACTACTTTGAATGCCTCCCGGAAGCATGCGGCAGTCGCTGACAGGAAAAGGGGTATACTGATCGTACGTGCGCGTGCAAGCAAGAAGGAAATGTACTCTGAGAGCTGTCATTCAAAAAATAACAAAAGCCGGGGGAAAGGAGGCATCAGGTTGGGGCTTGCAATGCATAAACAACATGACTCACCACATCGTTGGCAATTCTCTCTGCGAACGCCAACAACACGCCCGATTCGCGTGGAAACACTCTAAAAGCCCTTGCGCCATCCTCCTCGATGGCAGCAAGCACGCGGGACATGAATCCGTCCATGGCGGTGAAATCAAGACGGGTATCCTTTCTACAAGGTGATAAATAAGAGCCGACGAGCAGGTAGAGAAACGCACGTGAAGTTGGCGGACGGGTCCCATTTTCCCTGCTCATAAAAGACCTCTCTCTTCTCCGCCCACAGCCTGCTCATGTCCCAGTCTCCTCCTGCCTCGGGCCTATTGGTCCGACGTCCCATGTTGTTCATACAGATCGAGATTTCCCAACTTGCAGAAGCTACCTCTTTCATCCGCAACTCGTCTCCGCTCGTGTCCGCAGCGTCAAACGCTGTCAATAGGCTAGCATCGAATCTGTCCAAGGAAGCCTTGAGAGACGCGAGACGGAGTTCCCAGGTAGATACAGGTTTGACAGCAGGGGACAGAAACCGAGCAAGGAGATGGAGCACGCGTGCCTGTGTGAGGAGATTGACAACAGGAGAATCCGAGCGGGATGCCAAGCAAGAGGTGACGAATGCGAGAAGGGCATGGGGTGGTGCACTCGGGGCGGGCAGGAGGGGCCGTAATAGCGCATGTGCGCGCATATACTTTGCACGGAACGTCGGTGTCGGCTTTCCAAGCTCGTACGCGTCCATGGTGCTCAACGGCACTGAGCTCGACATGTCCAAGAGCGCGGGGGCAGGGGCAGAGGCAAAGTCGCCAAAGTCGTCATCGAGAGAGGAGACGGCGATGGTGGCTGGTCCGCGTGGGCCGCTGTTGTGCTTGTCCTTTTCAGCTTTGGCTTTGGTTTCGAGTTCGTCAAGGATAGTGCCCAGCCCGAGTCGGTGCGCGGCGAGGTCGAGCCAGCGGCATTCCCAGACACGCTCGTCCCTCGCGAGCCTGGTCGTCGCCTTGCTTACTCTGGCGTACTTGGCAATGTCCGGGATCGGGAGGTGGGTCAATACGAGCACATGGAGGTCGGGTGGGAGCTTCCCGATGGGTTGAGGCGGGTGAAGGTGTCTCTGTGTCGATTTTACATGGCTCGTCGCTGTCGCGAACGATGACGAGCGTTGGTGCGAGTAGAGCTTTGTCGGTTCAAGCGTGGCGAACTTGTCCATCTCATATTTTGCGCAGCCACGATGACAACTGCGCCAGTCAAACCAGAGTATGTACAGCGCGCCTCCTCCGTGCCAGGGATCAGTGTAACCTTGCCTAGATTTCTACTCGTAAACGTTGTTCGTCCAGCAGCCGACGACGACGACGCAGAGGGCGCGACGTCGCATGCCGCGCACCCCATCGGCGGGCCCGTCCCACTGGCAGACACCGATCCGAATCCAGGTGGCAGAAAGAAGCTCACCCGCCAGGAAAAAAAGAAAGCCCACAGAGGTGCTAACAAGGGCAGGCGGTTCGGAAAAGTACGAGACGATCTAGAACTTTGCTGGCGCGTCGCAAATGGGTCGATTTGCGAGTACGGATCCGAGTCCGTCCTTTCTCCTCGAGCGACTCCGAGTCATCCATCTCACCGACGCACGTCTAGATGCCGCTTTACGCACGACATTTCTGCCTATCTCGCTGCCAAACCGAGAGACATCAAGCTCCCATTGGCAAGCAGCATCACCAACACCCCACCTTTCGTCATGTCGGATACGAATGACGATTCCATACCCGGATCTTCTCTCGATCCCAGCACCGCTTGTCCAAGTTTTGAAGAAACGGGCAAATGTCGTCTCGGTCTCAAATGTCGCTTCCTTGGTGCTCATGCACGCATGGACGACAATGGCGTCGTCATATTGATCACCGACGAAGAAAAAGAGTCTAGCCTCGCACCCGCCAACGCGGAAATCAACCAGGTGAGCGCAGAGACCCTCAAGCTGCTCCGCCAAAACAAGGTAAACTCCACCTCGCTCTCAATCTCCGTTGGTTAACTATGAGGCAGTACCCGAGACCCATCACAGACGTATACCTCGAAGAAATAGAGGCCGGAAAACAACCAGACGGCCCAGATCCCGGTGTACTTCAGGAGGTGGCTCAGCAGATGGACGAGATCGTAATGAAGCAGACCAGTGACACTTCAGGTCAAACAGACACCCCCGACGTCCCCATGCGCTTCTCTGAAAAGAAGCGATTACACTGGACGGGGAAAACCTGTGAGATATCATCGTCGTGATTCCAAAACCGAGATGCTTATCAACTTCGTCAAGATCTCGCACCCCTCACAACAGTTGGGAACCTGGTGGGTCAGATCGCTCTGTTTCCGACTCTCCTTGAATTTTTCGCAGCCATTTCGACGACTGTGCGTCACCCTCGGTGCAGATATTACTTGTGGGGAAAGTAAGCTTCTGTCCCCTATCCTTTGCCCTAGTCTTAATGTGCATCAGTGGGCCTTGCCACTTCCTTCCTCACTTCTTCTCGCGAGGAATGGTCTCTAGTCCGTCGACACTCCTCTGAATCCATCTTTGGTGTGCAACTGGCTGGCAACAAACCGTCGACGATGGTACCAACTGCAGAAGTGCTCGGTAGAGAGTTTGCCAGCGGAATCGACTTTGTAGACATTAATTGTGGCTGTCCCATTGACCTCGTCTTCAAAAGCGGGAGCGGGTCCGCTCGTACGTTCACTCTGATGCAGCATTGCTTTCGACTGACGGTATGCGCATCTAGTCCTTGACACGCCCGCGAAACTGGGAAGGATTGTCGTCGGGATGAACAAGGCCCTGGGTGAGATACCAGTGACGGTCAAGCTCCGCACAGGCGTCAAAGATGGACGCAACACCGCACATAAACTTATGCCCCGCCTGAGTTCCGAGTGGGGGGTCGGCTGCATTGCGGCACGTGTATCTTTTCCCTCCACTCTTTATCGCTGACTAGGTGGGAACGCGCAGCTGCACGGACGCACGCGACAACAGCGCTACACAAAGCTCGCAGATTGGGATTACACCAAGGTATGCGTGGATGCAGTTCGGGCTTGCGAGGCGGACCAAGGGCGTGCGTCTCACCTTTCCTTGTTCTCCATCGTACGATTGACATTCTGCACACCCTTCTAGTGTCACCGATCCTATTTTTGGTGGGGGTGACTGTTTCTCCTCCCAAGACTATTGGGAGAAAGTCAGCACCACCGGGGTCGATGGCATTATGATTGGACGCGGTGCGCTTATCAAGCCATGGATATTCACCGAGATCAACGAGCATCGAGAATGGGATATTAGCTCGCGAGAACGGCTAGAACTCGTCCGCAAAGTGTGTTGTGTTCTTTCGCTCCTTCTGCACACCATGCCATACCTCGCGTCCTTCTGACCTGGTGACAGTACGCAGAGTTTGGGTTGACACATTTCGGAACGGACACGGTCGGCGTCAACAAGACACGCCGCTACCTTTGCGAAGCCCTTTCCTTCCAATACCGCTACATCCCCATCGGCCTACTCGAGCACCTTCCCGCACGGATCAACGAGCGTGCCCCTGCTTTCAAGGGCCGTGACGAACTTGGTACATTAATAGTACCGACACCACCCAGAATAATTGACTAACGCGCGAACGCAGAAACGCTCCTTGCGAGCCCCGATTGCCAGGATTGGGTGAGGGTCTCGGAAATGTTTCTCGGACCTGCGCCGGAGACGTGGACGTTTACGCCCAAACACAAGAGCAATGCGTACGGAGAGGAGAGCCAGGGATGATTCGATGATCCAAATTGGATCGGTAAGAGGCCCAAATCATTTGTATGGTGCAACTTTTCCTAATGCTCGTCCAGAGGACTCTTGCGAGTTGTGCTAGCATTCCGACGTGGGGTCCAAACAAGAGAGAACTCGGCTTTTCGACGTTTTAAATACTGGAACTACACTATCAGTGAATGTGTTGTTTGGGGTGCAGGTTGCTCCTTGCTCGTGAGCACATGGTACTTGCCACCGGATCCTGCTCAGTTTTCACTGCCTCGCTACTAGGATTAGAGTGCTGGTACTTGTTCCGCGCAGGTTGGCTGTGCCATTTGCTTATGGCAAATGAGAATATTAAGAAGCATTCCCAAATTAGAGGTGATCCGAGGAATGAAACATAGCGGTCTTCCGTCAATGGCACGAGACACTTGGCGGTGTGAGCACATTTCCTTGAACGTGCCACATTGCGATGATGAGCAGGAGTAAGTATTACTTTCTGCTAACTAAGCACGAATTCCCGTATGTGAGTGACCCTATGACACGGCTTACAACCATCAACATTCTGCCTGTGGTTGACGAAGTTTTTCTCACAGGCACACACTCTTGTCTCCCTCGTATCAAACACGCACCTCAAACTTGAAGAGGAGCATCTGAACGATTCTCTCGTCTTGAATATTGACTAGTATCCTTGAAATCGTTTGTAAGGAATGTCGAGAGGTGTTCTGCCATGGCTAATTTGACTCAATGTATTCCGGGAATCCTTATCAACTGGTCAGCTCTGGCATGAGTCCAAAATACAACCTTGCACTCAACATATTTTCCTGGCGACTGTACCTGCTGACTCTGCCATGTTTCGGATTCCGATAGCTTGGGAAAACAGATCACTGGATGCTAGTACTTGAAGGTGACTTTGACCTGATGCACCAACACTCCAGCTCCCACACTGTCCCACTGGTTCACTCAGCATGGCCTCGCTCAAGCGTTTGCTCGTTTGGATATCCACTAGCCTCTTCCTGACCCATTCTTTCTCTGTGTTGGCCGCAGCAACGACTCCTCTACCAGATTTGTATGAAGCGTCGGTGACAGAACTTCAAGCTGGGTTGGCCTCCGGCCAGTTTAACAGTGTAGATCTGATCAAGGTAAGTCATGACTTTTGGGAAATAGGCGATCGTTGCGGTGGGAAGGCTGATTGCGACGTGGATGAATCCAAACAGGCTTATTTTGCTCGCATTGAAGAAGTAAACCTTCAGGGCGCTGCATTGCGGGCTGTGATCGAGACGAACCCCTCCGCGCTCGATCAGGCAGCTGCATTGGATTATGAACGTTTCCTCTATGGACCACGGAGTCCCCTCCATGGTATCCCAGTTCTCGTAAAAGACAATATTGGGACTGTTGCTTCCGAGGGTAGGTGCTTTTCCGAGGTGTTGATCGATCGGTTCTCATGGACTATAGGCATGAACACAACGGCTGGGAGTTATACTCTTCTAAATTCAGTCATTCCCGGGGATTCTGGGGTTGTCAAAAGATTGCGTCAGGCTGGTGCTATCATTCTTGGTAGGCTTGCTTCGCCACTACACCCACACGTTCAAACGTACTTGTTTGTGCAGGCAAAGCAAATCTGTCCGAGTGGGCTCATTTCAGAGGAAACCTGGCATCAGGATGGTCAGGACGTGGCGGACAATGTACGAACGCATACTATCCAAATGCTGACCCTTGTGGCTCTTCATCTGGTTCAGCTGTCGCTTCTTCCATTGGCTTGGCGGCTGTGGCTCTTGGGCACGTACCACTTCCTTCTCTTTTCGACGGTATTCCAATGTGATTTCAGGACGGAAACCGATGGGAGTATTACGTGTCCTGCGAATCAGAACAATCTTGTTGGCATTAAACCAACTGTCGGCCTTACTTCCCGTGCAGGAGGTTAGTCTTTGGCTCTTCCGGCTCGCGCATTCTGACCAGTTTCACAGTGGTACCCATCTCTGAACACCAGGACACTGTTGGTCCTCTTACTCGTTCTATGTCCGACGCGGCCATCGTCCTTTCTATTATTGCTGGACCCGACCCAAATGACAACTTTACGCTCGCACAACCTATTCCCGTTCCCGACTACACCATGGCTCTGAGTAACTCGTCGCTGGTTGGGAAGCGTATCGGAGTGCCTCGTTCCGTGTTCTTGAATGACTCGCTGACAGGGAACGACCCATACGTCAACGTCGTTTTCGAACAGGCTCTCGAAACTCTCAAAGAGCTTGGTGCGACCATCGTTGACCCAGCAGATCTCCCTTCCGCGTACGAGATTTACAACTCAAACAACGAGACAGTAATTTTGGAAACGGATTTCAAGGTCAGCGCCTCGCGTAATTGCTTCTGTTTTTACGACGGCCTGGATCTAGATCCAACTCGATGAATGGTTTAACGGCCTCATCGTCAACCCTTCAGGTGTTGCATCCTTGGCCGATGTCATCACGTTTGATGATGCCAATCCAACTTTGGAAGAGCCCGCTGGTTACATGGATCAATCGATGTAAGTGCCCCTTGTATTTCGATGCTGCCATAGCTGACACACACATTCCTAGTCTGATTGCCTCAGAGGCCACGACTGGTTTCAACGCATCCTATTACCAGTCGCTCGCATTCGACAAGGAACTCGGCGCAACACGCGGTATAGACGCAGCGTTGAAGATGTATTCGCTGGATGCCCTCGTCCTTCCCGCACCAGGATACACCACGGTGCCAGCCGGTCAGTCCCGTCATCCACGATTCTTCAGCATGCTCATCAGCCGTATGAAACGCAGCTATTGCCGGGTACCCAATTATCACAGGTACGTTACTCGCCCCCTGACCTCCAGCTTTGTACTACTCAGCCGCTGCCCGACAGTTCCCCTTGGTTTCTTCCCCGACAACGTCACTATCGCAAGTACGGGCCCCGATACCGTGTATCCTGCACCCGGCGTCCCCATCGGTCTTTCCTTCTTCGGAACAGCGTGGAGCGAATACGAGCTCATCGGTTATGGATATGCGTACGAGCAACGCACACAGACACGTCTTCAGCGTCGCGCATATCCAGCTGCCATCCCGACCACGCAGCTCGCGGACGTGATAGGTTCAGGATTACCTTGAGCTCACATTGTCGTGTTAGATGTAATGCGTGTCGGTCGATGTCGTTGTCTTGCATGTGTTTTGCAAATAGCATGCCAGTTATTTCGATCAGACGGAACGGAGAGTAAAAGAAGTCGTGGTTGCTCAGCCCGGGCCGTCGACGCAAGTTATACTTCGAGAACCTCGACCAATTAATTCCATGGAGCTCAATTAGGGACGCAGACTCACCTATGGTTACGTTCGTTCAGCGGGCCGGAGCGAGTACAAAGGCAAAAAAGCAAAAAAAAAAAATGCGACCAAGTCATGATGCTTGAGAAAGGGAAAAGAAGTCAACACATCAGCCTACTTCAATGCAGCGCCCATTCCTGCTGCCTGGAGCCAAGAAAACCAGCTACCGGATTCCACTGCAGCCCCCCAAAAATGACTTTGCCACCATGTAGCGACCGAACCTACAACAGAGAGCTGAACTTTGAATGCGTAATTCTGGGGGTTCGATAATACCTTTGACAGGACCAGCAGGACCAAAGCCAAACATCCGTAAAAAAGGACGGAGCATCCAGGATTGTGGGATGAGCTCGATGGCGACACAGATTGCAAGTGCAGGGAAAAGTTGCGGATGTTGCTCATTGATGTCACCTATGCGAAATGTCATTAGATTCAAAGACATTGTGGAATGAACATGCCGATCGCGATTATGAGTGCTTGTGCGTGTGGTTTCAAACCGTCTATGTAAGTCGTAACGGTATCCTCTCCGATATCATAACGACCAGCAAGCTTTATGAGCGCTTGGTTGGTATCATCAAGGACCTTTTCCACCACTTTCGCCCTTTCGGCGTGACCAGGTGCTTTGTCTGGGGGAGGAATCTTCTGCAGATCGTCCACTATCACCGTAAACATGCTTTCAAGTTCTTCAGTGAGCATTTCGAACGTGATGTTATGGGCATCCAGAGCATCTTTGATGCTGTCACGAAAGGTGGCGGTGGTGCCCACCAGGTGGTTCATAGCGGACGCAACGTCGGTGAATGTGGTAGACAAGTATGTGGCTGCGTCTTCAAGCAAGCGGTGAACTTGACCTGGCACTTTCTCCTTGGATTCTTTTACCATTCCCCAAAAGTCAGACGACTCTATGGCAGCTTCAATTGCACCAGTCACATCTGATAACGTCAACACATGCATATCATCGAAATGAAACAAGCCAGCTCATTACTTTGTATGCCCTCGATAACATCAAAGGAGAACGCTGCATGACTGTGAGTGCGCTCCTCAGTATAAATGACTTGGTGCTCACGTCCTCGCGAGCTTATTTTGATTGTGTCTTGTGAAACTGGTGAAGAGCGTGAGCTCCCTTTGCAAATGTAAGCAAGCAAGAATCCTACCATTGGAGCCTTCTACGACCTCGCGGTTTTCTACACCACTAATTCTCAGTGTAGCGACCGCGATGGGTAAAGCGACGACAAGCAAGCACGACTGGACAATCCTCATGGCGGGTAAAGACAGACACGGTCAGTTCGTTCTTCGTAAGGCCTGCACATATTAGTTAGCCTCATTGCAAGGGGAGTTTGAAACCTTAATCGTCATGTCTCCCGACAAGAAACGGAGACGACGCTCTGACTACCCCTTCTTTCTCTCCTACCGCACACGCTGGTTCGCCTCACGTCTAACCTCACTCCACTTGAACTCATGAACGTAAAAGGAGCGACAACGACCAGTACGCACACGTCAACAACGCAATCTACTACCACCTCTTTGACGCCATCGTCAACACGTATCTCATCCAACACTGCGGACTCTCTCCGACGGGCACAGAATCCGACGTAAACTCGGACGCGAGTGGAAATCAGATTGGTCTCGTGGTCTCGTCGGTTTGCGAGGTGAGTTTGGTTTAGCGTTGGCACGCCTGCGCTGACTTGTGATCCCCAGTTTTTCTCCCCGCTTTCGTTCCCAGATGTCCTGGACCTAGGTCTGAGAGTAGCGCAGCTAGGCAAGAGTTCGGTCACGTACGAGGTCGGCGTGTTCAAAGCGTCGGGTGGGGATGCACCTGCGGCGGTGGGAGGGTACACGCATGTTTTTGTGGACGAGCATTCTCGTACAAGCGTCGCAATGAACTTACGGACGAGAGCTGGTCTGGAAAAGCTGGTTACTGTAATACAGTCAAAGTTGTAGTCACCCAATCCCAGATATCGCTTTACTTGCCCAGCCTTTGTATCCACCCCAACACCCCGCCCCGATGAACCACACTCCCCGGCTTCAACAACGGCGTGTCCTCCCTGGCTGTCTCATCCCCAAGTTCACCCTCGATCACGACACTCACCCCGCTCTCTTCCTCGCTCGGCGTGCCTGTTACCTCCTCGACAGACACTTGACCAGCTTCACTCAATGGTCTCCCAAAATCATCAATCCCGAGTCGACGTTGTCGGATCTTCCACACGATGCACATGAACAATAAACAAGCCTGCATGACCGCCGATACGGCAAACATCATCCAACCTGGAATAAAACATTTCAATCAGACGCGTCTAGTAATGACCCAACATGAAAAAAGAGACATACTCGTCCAATCCGTTCCTGGTCGCATAGCAATAGAGATGGCCATGGCAACGCCTCCAGGGCTCTGCATTACCATCATTGGGATGCTCAGTGCGCCGACGAGTTTGAGGTGATACGTTCGTATAATTTGTGGGGCATATTGGACCGCAGCGAGTAAACTCGAGGTCACACCCAAGAAAGTCGCCCACAGCGCGATCTGAGGAGAATGTGGTACGGCACCGTCCAGAGAGGGCGGAGAATCTGCAAGCAAGACAAACGTCGTGAAGGTGATGATTAAGCTGTGGCGGTAGATGAGTAGTGAGGGACAAAAAGGAATTCAGAGAGACGTACAGGTGGAGGGAAACAATCCAGGAGACAATCACGGACAAGCGCCATTCTGAGCTCTGAAGCTTGGTGCGGACGTGATGGACTGGTCGCGCATCGTGTGTATCAATGTCGAGCTGGATGTACTTGAGGTTGGGGGGATAGTAGAGCATGTAGAGCACCAGGCTAGAAAGGGAATAGTACGCGGGTACCAAGGATAATCGGTGGTCACGTACATCATGGTGAATAGGAACCATTGGGTACCCACTTGAAGCACCCCCGCGGTTTGCTCAATGCACTTCCCGAGGCCCTAGTGACTTGGGTGAAAAAGGGATGGTGATAACAACGATAGACGACGCACCACTCGAGTGCAACAACGTATAACGGGATATTGGAGTGTAATCCTAGACCTGGTTGGCCACGACGACACTAAAGGTCATGCGACATACATGTTGAACAAGGCAGCTGCAGACGACGTGCTGCCTAGCAGAAGAAACCAAGGGCTGAATCCAACAGAGGTTCCGGCCCGAATTATACGGAGAAGCTGTGGGTGATGTTGGGTAAGACAGTCAGGGTGTAAACGTGAGAGGGTACACACCTGGGGAGCGTAGGATATACAGATTCCCAATATTAATGTGAATGCGAGACCATTCGTGGTCCAGTCTGATTTCTGGTTATCGTTGTTAGTCACGACAGACAATGGTTAATTCAAGAGACGCACAAAGTTGCAACTCATGCTCATGATGGTAAGATGGTAAGTGTAACCTGTCACATGACCCCATTGTCATCCCTTCATTTGGACCCATGTTGGCATCCGTCCACATTCCAATCGAACTCACTCGCATAACGACGTCCGCACTTGGATTGCGACTGCACACCGGTGTGACTTTGCTACGGGGTCAATCATGTTGGGGTAATATACAACCCCGACGTGCTTTTCACCAAATACTACGACGTCCGTGGTCACCATTCACCTCTGTGCAATGCTCGCGGAAAACGTCTAGCGTAGTATCGCAACGCTTATTACACGCATCCGGTGGTCGTACGTGCATGCTATCCTCTCGTGCATCCTCTTCCTGACACGCGTTTCAGCACTACGACACGGAGGTGTTACGCGCCCCACCCGCGGAACCGGGTTCGTCCATCCACTTTGTGTTGTTATAATTCTTATTGTGCACCTGTAGTATTACTCTTCACTTCAAAGACCACAAGGGCAACCTCATCAAAACGATCGAAGCCAACGAAGGCGACGACATTCTGTCCCTTGCACACGAATGGGACATTGATCTTGAAGGTACCTCGCTTTCTTCATGCGTTACATGTTTTTCCCCTCAATTCCGATCCGTACTCTAGGTGCCTGCGAAGGCTCCATCGCTTGCTCGACCTGTCATATCATTCTCCCACCTGAACACTATGATCGCCTTCCTGAGCCTTCGGACGACGAAAACGACATGCTCGACCTTGCGTTCGGATTGACGGACACGAGCCGCCTCGGGTGTCAGGTACACGTCACGAGAGACATGGATGGGACGGAAATTAGGTTACCGAGTGCGACGAGGAATATGTTTGTCGACGGAAAGAAGTCGACACACCATTGAAACATGTCATATCGTAGGTGGTCGTACTTGAAATACCCCAGCTCAGGTAGCTGTGGTGGGGTGATCCAAGGGTCGATCAATACTGCTGTGCATCCTTTGTCCACAGCCTTTCATCCGCAGGCAGTTTCTATTCCGACTTTCAAGTCGTTTGAGTGTTTCCACGTTCAAGTTGCTGTATCTTTTGAAGCTGTTCTTGTCACTGTAGGACACAGCCGAGTTCTAATTCCGGTCATTTGCAACCACAGCACGCTTGTAGGCTTGAGTACTTAAAGGATGAGGTTCCTGCGCCGAACCTCACCTCTTCACCACGACGATGCCGCCCTACCTCCAACGCAAGTACATTGATCTTATTCGTCAAGCATCCTCCAAGTGGGTCCACTGGGATCCTCCCATCGGAGTCGAAGTCAGTCTCATCCCAGTCATTCCGGCGTTTACCAAACCAATGCCTTGACCTACAGGTCGGCGCGTATGGCACCGTCGATAAGGAAACGGGCGATCTGATCGTCGAAGGCAACGTCTACGACGCCGCATTTCAGCAGGAGCTCGACAAGCACGGTGTGGGTATCAAGATGTCCGACTACCCCCTACAGGAAGGTCCCGTTGAGGACGATTTCGTCATCTCCTCCCGTGGAGCTAAGCGTGGCGACGTAGACAAGGACGTGTGTGTGTACGTGAACTCATCTATCAGCATCGTGACGTGTCTTGACGACCCACGGACTACTTTAGTGACGTCCCTGGTATCGCTGACGCGGCCGTCAAAGGACAATGGTTGTTTGAGCGCGGCAAGCGTGGCGCCATCCTCATCATGCACAACCCTCGTCAGATCTTTTTCCCTCCCAATGTAGTACTCGAACCCCTCTACAAAGTGGACAAGCTCATCGACAAGTGGATCGTCACGAGCATCCATGTCTGCCCAGCGTACTCCATGTACCTCTCAGACAAGAGTATGATCACTTTGACTCGATCTCCTATTGGCATGGCTAATCACCCTCGGTGATGTAGCGGGCGACAAGGTATCCCTCGCACTCGTCTCCCAGACTCCCATCACGACCGCTGGCGTCCAAGGTGCAAATGGAGTCAGCGGTTTCTCCTGGTGGGTCGACGCCCCCAACGGTATGCTCCGCAAAGCATGCGATCAGACGGGAAATTTCTCCTTTACACCTCTTTTTTCTTTGAGACGCCCTATCAAGCGAGTCAGGCGTTTCTTCCGGGATGCCATCCGGCCAGAACCGCAGGGTGATGAATTGTCCGTATCTTTGTACTGTGTGCGGCTCTTCGACTGACAGATTTGGTCTGCCCTCGCTAGATGGTACAACGACTGTCCACCATGGGACCCACTTGACGAGGACGGTGAAGAGGATCCGTTCGATCCGGTACGTTTGGTGTCGTTAACTACGTCTGTCAATGTTTTGCCGCTTACAACATGCACTTTACAGGAGATCCGAGCAGTCGACCCATTCGCCGCCGTGGAAAAGGCTGCTGCGGAAAAGGCTGCCGCAGAGAAAGCCGCCGCGGAGGCTGCTGCTACTGCCGCCGCCACCACCACCATCAATTGACGAAATTTGTTGTTTTCAATATCTAACGTTTGCGTTATGGTTTCCCCGGTACGACCCCTTGATGTATTATGAGTTCATATACTCCATGTTTTTGCAAATATCAACTTGACCATACTACTATTGGCATCTCTACTGGTACATTCATAGTATGCACTGGGATCGGCAAGGGGTAGAAAAGTGCATGGAATCTGACACGCGACCCACGGTTCATCTCTGAAGCTGAAGATCTGATGGTCACGCCATTCGTAGCCAGTGTAAGCATTAGCGCTCGAATGCCCAAAATTTTGGGGTGACCAACTTTGATACTGGCACCCGTGAATGTCGAGTGGGCAACTGTACTGTTGTACATGGAACCCACTCATCCCGCGTACCAACGTTCGTCGATCCAGTCGTTGGTCGATCAGAGACGCATGTCTAGTAAGTAGTAATCGGCCCATCAGAAACTTGTGTGAATATGCTGTCAACTAGAAACTTCGGAAAACGAATCGCAAGGGTGTCGAAACCGTCGCCAGGTAATGACTCATACACGATTACTCACACGGATGCAAACAAGGCTTACAACAACAACAACAACAAACAAGCTTAAGCTTAACGGGGCGTCGCTTAGGGAGTGTGTTATCTTACGGTGTCTAATAGTCACCCAGTAGAGCTCTACCATACCTCACAGGTACTAGTAGCATAATACTTCCTTCGGGTTAATCACTGTGGCCCATGCTGTCTACTGAGCGTATCAGTTATAAAAATGAATGATTCAAAGAGAACCTGTGTACCCAATCACTTACGTGTATGTACTTAATGGCTGCCCTACGTCGACCCTCCGATCATCAAAGCCCGTGCCGTATTGACAGAGAACTTGAAACCGTATACCCTGTTCCGCATTCGCCATGGTGCATTGCTGGTCACCTCAAGCCAACGCAGTGACAAAAATATCAAACCCATCGCTAACTTGAGCTATCTTTAAGTGCTCGGACCGACGGCTCATGTGTGTATTAAGCGATCCCAGCCTATCAGCATGATCTACCCCTGATTCATCTAAACAAATACGAGCCGACCGCGACTATGCCAATGACTTGAAAACATTACGGTTGGTACACGGTAAGAGCGTCCAAAGTGCAAATACGTCATCTAACGCAATACGGGTGCCTTCACAGCGTTATATTTATGGTCCATCGTCAGTCGCTTAAGAGCGTCATCCTGATTCAGTGACAAGCCTGAGATTCAGGGGTTTTGACCCCGTGCACACCAACGTTATTGTAGACGAGCCAGTCTAGTTGAATTCGGACAACAAACTCCATCACAATGGGCCCTTCACAGTAGTACGTATTTGCTTCCTTCCAGTCGGTCGCACGGTTACGATTTACTCCTTTACCCTAACTGGTGTTGTTGGAACACAGTACTCTGACATTCCCACTGATCGGCTTCCCTGCGCGTTTCTCCAAATGATGTCTCAAACATTTGTTTCTTGGTCGCACCATTGATAAGAGAGCAACACCAACATGATTGAACGATCGCACCGCCGTTTCGCAGGCCCTTCATACTTCCATCCCCCTCCTCACTCCACCGATGTCTTCCCTTTCCAACGCGCCGGACGAGCCACTAGATGTCATTCGTGACGAAGTGGCATGGCTGCAAGGCGCGTTCGTCAGTAGTCTCCTCTGTGGCATCCAGATCACACTTTCCGCCATGTCTTTTCTTGCAGTGCTCCAACAACGCATAAGTCGACGACTACGAATCGCCCTCCTTGTCTACATATCCCTCTTGTGCTTGGCGATGACGGCTGGGCAACTGTGTAACTTGCTGTTCGTACAGATGGCCTTCATCGAGTACAGAAATATCCAAGGCGGACCAAACCAATATCTTTCCAATTTCACGTTACCGATCTCTCTTGCGTCGGCGTCGTTGTTCGTGTTCGCAAACTGGATGATGGAGGCGTTGTTGGTGAGTGTTGACATCTCGGCGTCGAAGATGAGATCAGCTTTGAGCGTCAAAGGTATGGCGGTGTAAAGTTGTTTGTACCACGGGAGAGCGACCCATGTGGCTCGGGGTCATCGTTCCTGCTGTGCTATTGGCTGCCGAGTATGGTGCGTCCAGGTAGCCATTCACCTCACGGCAGGCGTACTTACGTCTCTTTCATGTCCTTGTGGAGACAACAGTCACTGGCACCCTGTTCCTCTACGAGACTCTGCAGGGCTGGTACGCAATCAACTACGCAATCGCGTACACGAGCATGTCCCTCCTGTTAAACGTCACTGTAACGGCCATTATCGTGGGGAGATTGTTGGTGCATCGACGGCGAATGGTTAGAATCTTTGGGGAGAGGCACGGATCGCATTATGCCAGCGCAGCGACCATATTGATCGAATCAGCGTCACTCTACACCAGCTTTCTCATTCTCGTCATTATCTTTTTCACTGTCAACGCGTCAGCATCGAACACCCTTCAACAGGCGGTCGCGCAGGTAGAGGTGAGCCGCTTCTGGTATATGCACGGTGCAGTTGCGGACTGAGAGTGTCCGACACATCCCGACAGGCCATCACGTCGTTGTTGATTATTTACCGAATCGCGCTGGGAAAGGGGTGGAAATATGATGCAGGCGTATCGACTGGAGACTGGAGGGGTGACACGGAGGCGCAGGCGGACCAGGTGGAGCCGGCGATGGTCCATCTGGAGAGGGCGGCAGACCCAAGGGCCACTCAAACTGGCGAGGCTATGCGCGCATCGTTGGTGTTGAGCAAGGAGAGCGAGATGCAGACACCAGTAAGCGTGATGTCTGTCCTTCAAGTTGCAACACTTTCCCAGGCCCAGGCGGCGTAGGGGCGACTGCATCTGGGATTACGACCGTGGTCCGTTCGCAACCCACTGGCAGGAGATGGGACGAGGGACGCCATGTCAGATACCCACGACAATGATGACGCGGGTGTCGCAGAGGCACGGATGTATGTACATGACATACATGCCTACGAATACCTGCAATGACTGGTCCAGCCGTGGTTACGATGATGTTGAGGATTTCAGCCCCTTTTTGAACTTGATGTACGACGAATCATAATGTGAGCGGTTGTCGAGATAGCCGTATACTAGTTCCAAACGGACAGGAGCCAATCCGATCGACTTGCCCTGCAAACGACTTGCGAGGGATACTCTAAAGTCCTCTTTTGGTGACACACTCGCCTCTCCGTCCTGCCGTGTCGTGTCGACACGATGTTCAGCTGAATCACGTCGGGTTCCGGATGGGATCCAATCCGTGTGTTCCACAAAGATGCAATCCCCGCTTCGCTCTGTGCGTTCCTACTCCACGTGCGACCTGGTGAATGATGAGGAACGACACGATCGTCTATCATACGCATCTCAGCCTCAGACAGACACAGCAGTGAGACAGGTCTCACCTGGACAACCCCAATGAATTGTTGAAGCAAATTCGACGCCGGGCTGCCAGATGCATATGCCACAATGACGACGACAAGGAAGCTCGTGTACAACACCGCAGACTCGACCACGACGGCGGCGATGCTTACATAGTGTTGGCGTTGAGCACGTCCAAGATGAATGACGGCATTTTGTCGATACATAAGTAACCGCCCCGCGATGAATGCAGTCGCGGTAACATTGAGCACAAGCGAGGAGATGCCGTATGTGAGGGCGTAGGCGACTGGCGCTGCAGGGTGGAGATTGAAATGGATGAAAAAACTACCGCTGACTGATATCCCGGGAAGGTCAACAGGGAAACAATCGGTTCAACGTGGAATACACCGAACACAAATAACACCAATATCAGCGGAATGGAGGACACCGATCGACCACGGTCGCTCGCCAGAATTGCACACCACGTGAACACTGCCATACCTCGTCTCCTTGGATGAATACGTTTAGATGACAGACTCACCAACAGGGATTCATTCATCCAGTTGGCGCATACCTCCAAGACCTTTGAGGTAAAGTTGATTGGGATCGAATATTCATCTTTGAAAAACGCGCTTGGCCCACCGGGATAATTTCGCTGCATGATAAAACCCGTCGATATTCATTCGAGTAGGAGACCCTGAGCCGCTGTCGTGATGACGAACAGCACGGCGACGTCTACCATGAGGACAATCCGCATGTGGGTGTAGTTTGGGTTTCGTCTGTTGAAAATAGCGATGAATGATAAGATGTAGAGGATGCCAAAAAAGAGGTTGCTGAGGAGGGCACCTTACAACCATGTCTCTTCTGATGGTGCCGAGGGATTCCTCGGGGGAATAAGAGGACGTCCTCATGTTGCGGTCCCGCGAAAGGTAGTGGGTTTCTGTGGCGTCACACGAACGCTTCACCTGCTCAACGACAGGCCGTGACGTGCACAGGGCAACACCCACTACTGTGCCTGTGCCGTCCTTGTGGTCGATGCCCTTCACTATGACCCGCGTCGTCAACGACGATGCGCAACCACCCCAGCTTCACCACCCCTACCTAACTGCTCATCCTGGGTCGTCAATAATATGTCGACTGTTTGCTAAATCATACCACAATTGATGGTTGCGACTGCTCGCGGAAAAGCAGGCTGCTTACAGAGTGGACGCCAGAAGAAATGTTTGTGACCTAAACGTCAAACTTGGTTGTTGACGCTGCCATGCGGAAGTAGGCTCATTTCGTTTCGGTTATTCTTTTTTTGGACTACTTAGTACTGGAGAATTTCAGTGTGACTGTGCTAACTAGCAAGATCTCTAACTACAGCAACGTAGAGCACCTGAGCGTGGCCCCTGTTGAGATATGGTGCAAGTATGTGATCCATAGATGAAGTTTAAAAAAGGTGCCAAGTATGAAACAAGCATCGGGGAAATATTACACAATGCACATGGATCAGGTCCGGATCATGTCATACCCAAGACGGCAACGGAACGAGGGATGGGTTCATTCGTTTTAAACATACGTGCCATGATGTCGATCGTCTATCACGCTGATGCAAAGGAATTAGTAGTAGTACGGTGGAAGGAAAAAGGGGGTGAATAGACCATGGAAAGGCAGGAATAGAGTTCGCAACGCCCAAGGGCCGAGTCTGAAAAAACGACCAAGGGTCATGCCAGCGTCCTGCCAAGCCATCCAAGTATCTTGAACAAGCCCAACAGACATCCTCCAGCGATCACAGGCAAGCTCAAATTGTCGTCCACCCCGCCCAGATCTATCACCACGTCCTGTGAGTCGAAGTGCATACACAAACCATACATAGGATACGTACCGAGAGCCTCTGCGATACCCGTCACGACCCCAGCGACGACCCCGATTGTGAGCAAACCCACCCACCCTGCGAACGTCGGTGAGGATGCGGAGACGCCAGTCATGTCTCGTAAGAAATTCTGTGAAATGCCATCCTGCCACGTCCACGCCAACTCGTTCTGTCTGACAGGTGCAATGAACGTCCAGAAACCCGTGGCGATGGCCGCGCCGGTGAGCGATGCAGCGGTAAAGCCCGCAAGACTCTTGCGTTGTGCGAGCGGAAGGAGGCCAAATAGGCGCTTGGGTAGGCGAGGTGTACGGTTGCCATAAAGCCGACCAAAGGTGGATGCAGCTGTGTCGGCCCATGAAAGGCTGTGGAAGAGCCTAGTATCAACGATGAGAGGAAATGGTCAGTGAGCGCGACGACGTACAGTAGGACGGAAACGACAGCGATATCTAGGGGGAGTGCCACGAGGACGGTGTTGACGCCAAGTATATACCATATGACGCCATTCGATGTTTTCTGGGTACCATTCATGAAAGTTCGAGGGGAAGTGGGTCGTTGTACACACACCTTTTCGCTGTCACGCATGAAGATGCCGACGCATTTTTCAAACGCGTACTCCAACGAAGGGTAACGCAATCGGAGGATGTCTATGGGTATTAATATGGCGAGTGCAGAGCTGAGGGCGACGATGATACGCTGAGGGTCGCCATTGGAAACATAGAGGTATATGGTGAATAATCCTGCCGAGACCCCTTTATTAGTCACTAGGAGCAATTACACGGGATGGGCGAGTACCGATCGAGGAGTGCAAAACCTTTCGTGGGACCTCCCAATCGATCGCAATCCCGTTCGGCTTGTTTGGTGGTGACACAGTTCCATTAGGCGTTGAGGTAGTGCGAGCATGCTTGGGCTTGCGTCTGGGTGAGGGTGGGGTGCTGGTGTGAGTATCAGCCTCTTCTAGGAGCTCTTGAATGGTGGACTCTCCAGGACGGAGGTGGGTGCTGTGCTGAGGGGTGTGGTTGGGGGCATGTCTGCGCCTGTGGGCTCGCTTGGACGTGTCACGACCTGGGGATGGAGAAGAGAATAATATTTTTGGTGAGGAAGAGCGACGGGGCAAAGAAGGGGTTCGAGAGCGTCGTGGCTGGTCGTGAGCGAGGCCAAGGGAGAAGGCGTCGTTGGCGGGGAGCGTCATGATGGTGACAAGAAAACCAACTAGTATGTTTGTGGCTGTGCAAAGTACTATAGGAACTGAGGAACAATATAATTTCGACTCTACAGTGAACTCCAATCCGTAGAAAACACAGATCAGCGTTGTTTGGTATCGAGAGACTATCCATATTTCGGAGCATTAAAACGAAGGCCGAGTAGGAACAAGGTGCCTCGTCAATCGTAGTTATAACTCCGAGAGTATCCGAGTCATTCGACAAGTACTAATGCACTTCACGCTGGTCAGTTCAACCTTATAAAAATGAGGATACACACCTAAACTGTCTAGACCACCTGGAACATCCACGGAGCGATCCATTCAATGAGACGTCTCAACAGACATGCACAAGGATACATAGCTGTCGTGAGGAAACAAGTCGACTTCCACTTTCGGGATGCTTCTGTGGCTCATTATATAATCACTAGCACTCAAGTTCTCCTTTGGACATTATCCAAGAGAAATCTCACATACAGTACACTGAATTATACAGCCATCCTCGCGCCTCACCCTGTCTTGTAGTAGCGAACTCCTGACCGATCTAGCTGCCCTACCCCTCCGCCAAGATCGATATCTCCAAGAAGGCGTTTGGCACAGATTCCTACCCTGCCGTCCATGACGGATTCGGAACAACACAGTCCTTGGATATGTACTGGCGCACAAAAAGGGAGCCGATCGCAGAACGCGGAGTAGGCGTTGTGCCACTCTTATTTGAAGTCATGGGATGGCGAGAATCGGGCTGTTGTTGGATTGCGGCATAAGGTAGGGCCGACTTTTGTTTCTCAGGTGGGACTTGGCACGGACGTCGGCGGTGCGCAAATTCGTCAGTTTTGTAAACGATTCAGACGGCGAGTGCGACGTCAAGGATAGTCGCCTTTCAACCCGGTTCGGATGAAGAGCGTCATCGGCAGAAGCGCGCGCACGAGCGTGGATACTAGATTCGGACCTCATTCGAAGACAGACTCGGTGTGCGGTGATTGGGGCGGCTCTGAAGGACATCACAAGTCTAAACCCAGGGGTTGCTAATCGGCGGTGTGAGGAAGATGTGCGTTTGGATCGTGACGAGAAGTTTCACAGGTGTTAAACGTTATAACGTTAAAGATTGGAGGGGGACTTCATTGATCTTAGGTGAAACCAAAATTGTGTCATTGACTCCCTGTATTTTCATACCATTCATCATTCATTTACAATAAATAGTTCGGAATGGGAATTCGTGCCTGCCACGGATAAGAACAAAACCAAAACAACCAATGTAACTCGACAGCTCAAAGAAGGGTATGCGGATCATGCGCCTACTTCAATGTTATCGTCCCCAGTATTAATTATCTGGCACCTCTTCGCCTGTGCAGCGGCAAACGTCTTGCAAATAAAGTCGGCTCCGCGTTTCCGAACCGCTTCCCGGTACGCTGCCGTGTTACGACTCCAGTTCCCGGACAAAAACCGCAAGGTGGGCGACACGTCAAGCGCCGTCCTCGGGTGCGCGCTGGCAGTGGGTGTCGGGCCGTCTGAGCAGTGTGTGGTTTCGTTAAGGAGGTCGACATTGAGGGCGCCATTGTGAAAGATTGTCATGGCACGTTCCAACTATTGATGCATGAGCACAAGAAAGGAGACAGAAAGACAGGGATATACGCACCGCAGTCGAAGCAATAGCAATCACACCCTCACCACTCATGCCGGCAGCCATCGCCCGCGTATCCCATCCAGGCACGTTCACGAATGCGGCTATGTCCCTGAGATGCGTGATTGCAAGCAGTATGAATAAGAATGGGGAGCGGAACAACTCCGTTGGCTCAGACGAGTCCGGGTCCTGGCGCAAGAATCGCAAATCGGTCGCAAGAAACTCGGCTGCAGAGCGGACGTGGTCATCGTCGTCATCTAGCGAGGAGAAAAAGTGCAACATCATCGCCAGCGCGGATGAGCCAAAGCTATCCCGCCATTCGTCGATTCGTTGCAAGGTCTATTTCGATCAGTAATTAGACCTGGCGACATTAATAAAATCAAACGGCTTACCAACGAAAAGACAGAACCTGTAGCAGTGACCCGATATTTAACACTAGGGTAAACAACGTTGAAGATGCGTTGCAATGCAAACGCGAGCTCCTCTTTGGGGACATTCCAAATGTCCTCTTGTACGCTGTACCAAAGTAGTGCGGTGGAGATGAAGGCATGGGACCAACGCTGATCGTAAGGAACAGGCAGGTCTTTGGTTGTGTAGTCGGAACGCTTCTTGATAACCTCGACAAGGTAGCCTTCGTTGTCGACCAGTCGTCTTTTTCGAGGTCGCGGTAATGCCATGAAAGCGGAGACATAACGTAAACTATAGTGTGGTGCATCTTCATTTTTGACCCTTTTCTTGGGTGGTAACACAGAGGACATGATCTTGACATCAACGGATGGATAGCAAACGCGAGAGTGAGCGACAGATTCTATATGTTGCACCATGATAAGCTTACCGCTTTACCAATACGAGCATCTTGCAGAATAGGCTCCTCGATATTCCTGACTAGCTCGATGTCTGTGTCATCTATTTTGCGCTTTAGAGCTCTCTGAGCTTCTCGTTGCGATTGGGAGGGCGGCACAGTCAAGCCTGAACTGCAGCGGTCACTATCACTATCAATGGCGGAGGACATCTGCGATGCAAATCAAGTTGAAAACGGCATCCTTGAAATCGAGGTGAACTCACCATGTAAACGTCGGATGTACCGATCGAGACTTCGTCATAGTGGCCCAACACAGCATCCTCGCCGTATGCAGAAAACGAGGTTTCGGGAAAGACCAGTGCATTCTGCGCTTCAGACTTACTAGAGACGTCACAACCACCACTGGTGGGCGAGGCTCGACCAACAGTGCAAGACAGGTAGACCGGACAAGAGGTATAAAATGTTGAACTCGCTCCACAAGTGGTGCGAGGACCATCGGCCGAACCACCGGTCGCTGCAGCAACGCCATGGACCCATTTCTGGACCGAGGAATTTTTGTTGCGAGTCCTAGTGCTGAGCGCGAGATCGAGGAAAAATAGGGTACCTTCAGTGAGTAAAAACATGGTACGATTGAAGTTGCGGAGACTAGGATCATGCACGCGCGGAGGACACTTTGGAGTGCGCAGCCCCAAAAACTCCTGGATTTCTATTGCCTTGCGGTGATCTGCCTTCGAACTCGATCTACGGTGTCTGGATGAACCCGAATGCCGGTTCCAACGTTACTCCGGGCCAGATGAGCGTGCGACATGGTTTCATTTAAAAGAACTATAATGTGTAATGTCAGTGCCCACCCACTGGCAGAAGCGCGTCGTCGAGTCATGTGGGGCAAAGTCCCTTCTGACTGTTTGTCAAACATGCCAGCTGAATCCGAAGCGGGTCAGTTTGAATGCCATCTTCATCCCAAGGGCCATTGGAGGCCGTCTGCAGGAGAGCTCGGACAGACCGGCGTCGGGAACCGACATACCTATCGGGGACTGAATTGCGATCAGTCGGGCCGGTATAACTGGTGGTAGTTCAAACGTCCACCGCTCAGGCAGTGAAAGCACGGTCAAAAATGTGGAATCTGAGGCTATGGTTTCGGTGGTACTTTCTACTCAGCCAAATTATTTGACGCATTCGATGTTCTCATCAAAGCTTTGACTTTACAGGATACTTACGCTGTTCCAATGACCACATGACTCAAACGTATGATTCCGATGGGGAATTGGCATGGTGGGTTAGGGTTAGCTCAGGGCCTCAGGCGTAGTCACCACGGCTATGCTGCGGCGGTGTGTGTCTATCCGGGAAAAAACGAAAAATGAACGTGGAATAACGGGAGGGTTACCCTGTCGTGTTCATTGGGAATGATGGATGATATTTGCAGTGCTGCGGCTTCGATTGTGCGCTCAATCCCCGCAATGGCACTCTATCATGATGTCCTATAAGTAGACCTACATCGCCGCCCAGGCGTCAACACACTGTCGTACCTCAGCGGTACTACCAGGATGAAGCTCCCCTTTGGTAAAACAAAGAACCCTTGGGAACAGAATGGCCCAGGCAGGTTAGGTAAGTGGAAAATGTGCCTCACTGTGACCCCTGATCCGCGTCGCCCGTTTGTCTTGCCTTTTGTGCGCTCATATGGGGTACTGTCGTTATCATAGATCTCCCTGCGGAGGTTCCCACTTCCAGTAAGACTGGCCCGGGGAAGCCTGGTTTCTGGAAGTCGCTCGACTGGAAGCTGATGCTTGCGCTGCTTTTTCCCGTGACTCTGGAAACGCTCGATTATACAGGTATGTCCGTTCGTTCTGTCAGCGCGCTGGCACTTGTTAAACACCGCTTGCATATCTGTTTTTGTAGTCGTTGCGACAGCACAGTCTCGGATTGCGGTCAGTGACATAGTATTCGTGTCCACCCACGTTAACTGACCGCATACAGTCCATCTTCAACGCTCTTCCGCTACAAAGGTCTGTCCTATTGTGCGGAAGGTATATAACCCTACAGTTACCCGTGCAGCTACATCGGTACATCATATCTTCTCGCATCCACCGTCTTCCTGCCTTTGTTCGCTTCCATCGCTGACATCTATGGACGTCATTTCGGGCTTCAGCTGTCAATGCTCTTCTTTTTTATTGGAAGTGTTCTCGGCACTGCTGCGGTGAATATGCCCATGATCCTCATCGGAAGAGGTATCGCTGGCATAGGCGCTGCAGGGCTTCTCACCGTAGGTCCCTCTCCTGTCCCACGGTCGCAGCGTTTCTGACGTCCGTTTGTGGGCATCTTCACCCCTTGACTCACTCTCGTGTGTACGACTTGGGGGTTACAGATCGTTCGAACAGTCTTGTCCGACACAACCTCGCTCGACGCGAATAATTTCCAACAATCTGTATTATTTTTGCTCTATGCAGTTGGTTTCAGCGTCGGGCCCGTGATTGGCGGGTTTTTGGTCACGGCTAACTTTCGTTGGGTGTTTGCCATCAAGTGAGACACTCTTTCTGACGGGTGATGTTGATTGTGCTCATTGTTATGCTAGCTTGCCATGCACCGCGCTTGGGATGTTTCTCTGCTTTCTCTTTCTTCGCAAGCGACCACGCGTGCCTGGCGCCAACGAGAAGGAAACCTCCAGCCCTCGTCGAACTCCCGTAGCCACTGTGGACACTTTGGGTTCTAAGCTCGCCTTGATCGACTGGGTTGGGACCTTTTTGTTCGTCAGTGGTGGTGTTCTCGTCCTTCTCGCGCTCAACTGGGGCCCGGACGACAACTGGAAGACTGCGCGTGATCATCAATCTTGTCCTTGGCACGTTGTTGATCGCGCTTTGCCTTCTCTGGGAGATTCTCCTCGAACGTCGCACGGCGTTGTCCAGCAGCACTGGTGAGCCTGGGCATGTTCATACAAGGTACACAGGTATCTTCCGTGCGCGCTCGATGCTTCCGATTGAATTGTTCACCTCCTACGACATGTGTGTGGTGCACTACGGGTCGTTCATCTCGGGCATTGTCACGTTCGTCATGTTTTATTTCGTGGCAATCTTTGCGACAGTGGTAACTGGGCTCCCACCTGCACAAGCTGGGATTCAGTTGCTTTATTTCGCACCGGGTCTTGTGGGTGTCTTTCCTCCCTCTTTGGTGGCTGTGTCCTTGATGGGTTGTTAATAATGGACAGGGAGGAGGGAGTTTACTCTCGATTAGGCTCGTCAAATCGTTCAGACAAGTCAGTCTGGTGTTGACCTCAAAGAAGATGAGTATTAACGTGCGTTGGCATAGCCCATTTACCCCATTGTGCTCGGGAACGCCTTCATGACGATCGGCGTGGGACTTATCCAGTTGGCCATGCAGCATAACATACAAAACCAGGTAAATGGGTAAGCTTGCCTCCTTTTCTTGTTCTGGTATTCTGATCTCGGCCACAGATTCATGGCGATGGTTGGCGTTGGTGTAGGTTTGACTGTCGGTCCGCTCGCGGTTCACGCACGGTTTACAAAACCAGACCATGTTGCCATCACGAACGCTATGCTGTTGTTTGTCCGTCCGTGATCCCATTGCTCTTCCAAGTACTCACCTTTTGTCTTTCAGTTTCGAGCGTTCGGAGGCACCATTGGCCTCGCACAATGCTTCACCGTCCTCAATGCTAAAGTAAACGCGTACATTAGCTCGCAAATTCAATCCCTCATTAAAACACTCTCCCCATCGGACCTTGCCTCGCTCTTGTCTCTGCTCGACAGTGGCGGATTGACATCTCTAACGAGCCTGGCCGGGTTACCGAGTGCAGTACAAACCGTGGTGAGGGATGCGTTCCGGGATGGTGTGAGGTGGGGCTTCGTGTCATTGATTCCATGGTTGGGGATAGGGTGTGTCATATCGTTCTTTTTGGGTCGGATTAAGGATTCGGACAAGGAGGAGGAAAGGGCCGAGGCGACTGGGGTGGAGCTCACGGGTGCAAATCCCCGGACAGATGAAGATATTGAAGCTGCAGCAGAGACCTCGTCTGGGTGAGGAGTTGTGTTGACTTTACAATATTTTCTGGCAGGTACCCAGGGCAGTATTGGGACGGAGGGCACGGGCCACTTATTTATGCTCGACAGACGACATGTAATACCCTAATCATATATACCCGATCCGTCTCAGTATTCTCTGCGCGACCTCACACACACAAATCATTGACGACTGTCATCGCCTCATCAAACTTGGCCCTTTGCTCCTCTGTCGGACGCAGAATCTCCCACTGGTCGCGAATGATATCCACATAACCTCCGGGACAGGTCACTTGCATGATGCTCGCGTTTCCATCAGACAGATCTTCTCCAGCGCCGCGGGGAAATTGACGGGAGAACACACAAGAGCGTGTAAAGTCTTTTGAGGTGGTCCACCAGCTTGAGGTCTTATTTCCTGGCGGTAGGGTCGGGACGGTCCTCGTTGACGGTGAAGACGTCGCTTTTGGTGGTGCGCTTTACGGTAATGACTTGACGGACTTCGGAGATATCTGGAGAGCAGTATGAGTGCTATGTACGCCGCGACCTGAAAAGGACCCGCCTTTGCGAAGGATGAGACATGGTGGTGGAGGCTTGTGATCTATGTTTGAAAACCAAGAATAGGCCCATCTCATGTCCAAATATCACATCTCATCTCCTGTAAGTAGTAGCAAATCAGATCAACGAAGTGGAGCCAAATTGCTCAGAGCGCGCTGGTTTTGACCTTCAAGTGCCAGGTCCGCAGTTGATCGTCCTGAATAAGTACATGGCGAAAATAAACGTGTCAACGATGATACCTGCGCCCCTTACGCGCCTAACTTCTGAATGATCCCCACCGCCTCATCGAACTGGACCTTCTGCTCTTCCGTCGGAGGCAAGATTCCATGCCCTGCACTCGACCCGGATCTATGGAAATCCACAAAGGCAGTGGGATCTGTCGCATGAATAATGCTGATGTTCCGACCGTAGAGATCCTGTGCGCCAGGGTACTGTGTCGGGAGATCACGCAGGAGATCTTGGAGTTTCGCGATCGACTCTGCATGATCTGCCACCTTGAGCTCCTGTATCTTAGGGACCCCGAGGTGGGGAGTGCCGTGTGCGCGGAGCTCGGTGGAGACAATGAAGACGTCACTCTTGGTAGTACGGCTGATGACGTAGCGGGCGTCGGGGGTAGGCGGGGCAAAGCCACCCTGGATACCTGTGATGAGATAGGGGTGAGTATTGCGCTGAATGTTAGGCAGGGAGCGGGGAATGCCTTTCTGCAGGACGATCTTGAAATCGTCTGAAACTGTGGACATGGTGGTGGTCGGTTGTAGAGGAGAGTACTCCGTTTCTGTCATTGTAAGAGGCGATGCAGTTCGCGGATTTGGCACGTAGAATAGTGTACATTTACCATCTAATACAACGACAACGCGAGACTAGGCGACACCTTGAAAGGTTACACAATAACAACATTAACCTCGTGGCGAGCCCCACTTTTCAAGAATCGCCAATGCTTCATCAAATTTGGCCTTTTGCTCCTCCGTCGGACGTGGCACCTTGGGCGCACTCGACCCCGACAGGTGCAAGTCCGCCATGCGCGTGTAGTCTGCCACATGAACAATGCTCGTGTCCCGGTCGTACAGGTCCTCTACCCCAATGTACTGCGTGGGTATCTCTGACATTATCTGTTGGAATCTGATAATGGAGTCGTGGTGGTCGTCGATCTGGAGCTTTCGTGTCATGACGGGTTTGAGCCAGTCCTCCCCTTCAGGACGGACTTTGGTGGAGATCATGAAGATGTTGCTTCCTGTGGCGCGACTAATGATGTAGCAGGCACGGGGCTGTGGTGGGGGGCAACCACCATCGATGCCTGAAAAATGGCAAGGTTAGGATGGCGTAGAGAGGGCGAATAGTGCTCGTGCCTTTCTGCATTATAACATAGAAAGTCTCAGTGATGTCGGACATGGTGGACAGATCCAAAGACGCGCTGGTGCCACAGGATTAACCCCTCCTTCTATCAAGGTGTACATTTTATGTAATTGTGTTTACAACATGTAAGCCAACAGGCCGTGTCATACCCGCTCAACTTGAGGTGAGTCTCGACTTTTAACTCGCAGAGTTGAACAAGTCCGACGGTCTAGCAAGATCGTTGTAGTCAATGCCCATGTGCCCGCGTGACATTCGAAACACGAAACACATTCCGATCTAGGTCAACCAAAAACCTCAAAAAGCAGTTTCCAGAAAGAAAGAAAAAATAGCTATCCCCGTAGTTGGGTTCCATCGTCACAGCAAACATATCTCCTGTATGAGCGGTACGTGCTGTATGGATGAACATCAGGGCACAGCGCTTTTATCATAATGCACCAGCACAGCCAAAAGTCTTGGCTGGCCAGCGCAGGGTCTTTCCGGAATGCGGACCTGGATCCCGACGGCCGAGGAGTATCTCAGCCAACGTACGACACGTGTTGTGACAGGGAAAAATGAGGTCGGAACATAAACCGTCTTAGCCTACTTATACAAGTGGAAGCCTTCCAGTCCCCCGGAATACTCCTCACACAAGGTACGACCGCAGTTTCAATATAAGCATTATCTTCCCAGTTTCGGGATCTGTATGTATTGGGAATTACATTGTGCACGCATCGGTTTCCAAGAAAAAAAGTAGAGGAAACGAGTGGACGAATAATATCGTCAGGTATGAGGGATCCAATAGCGGCATGTAAAAGTACCTCATCATCCCCTAGTCAACAATAAGTCAATGTATCTTCAAGGTAATAGCGAAAGAATGTAAAAGATAGAGGAACCAGTTTCAATCCTCTCGGCGTAAACACGTGGATCAAGAATTGGAATCGTATTAAAAAGCGTTCTACCCAGATCTGCGTTAAACACCATTAGTCCGAACCCGACACCCAGATGCCGGAGTTGACACTACGAAAATGTCACCACGCACCAAAACGAATCCTCAACCACTCCATTTCAGCAGGTTCTTGATCACAGCCTTGAATTTGAATTCACCTCTTCGTGCTTTGTGTTTCGTCGAGCAATCACCAGCACCCTCAAGATGAAAATGAGCATCGATGCTCCCCTCTCTCGCGCGGGCTGCCTTGGCCCCCTCCATAAACTCGAGTGCAGCGTCACCTGGACCAGCAGGAGCCGTTTGTGGCCGACGCCGCTTCCTCACCTTGGGTGGCGGCGATGGGGATGACGTGGACGCCTTATCACTCGTCAACATTGACGTAGACATCGTGGCAAGACCTCCGTTGGCATTGGCGTGCATGTGATTCCCAGGCCGTTTCTGATCACGTCCTGAAGGCCGAGCATTGACACTAACAGCAGGGGGAGGCACAGAAATTGACGTATGTCGCTCGCTTTTTCGTTCACCCACATGCCTGGTACCTTTCGTTCCCGACAACGTGACGAGAGGAACTGTAAACATGGGATGCATCTCCATATTTGGCTCGCGTGTCGGGGAAGGCGAGAGCGAGCGCGTAGGCGACGTCGACCGATGGCCACACAACCCACATGCGTGGATGTACACATCTCCATCATCACTCTGCGGCGTTGACACCACCCCGTCTCGTTTGTCGTCTACCACTGGTGACGGGGACGCTGACCGTGACGTGGAGGAAGACGATGGGGTAGAAGCGGGGACGGTGCTGAGCGATACGTACGATCCCGACGTCTCTGTCGCCGTCGTCAGCGTCGAGTCTGACGTACCCGGACGTGATCCTGGACGTGCGCTCACGCTTGGGCGCAAATGCCGACCATCCTCATGACTGTTCCCACAACCCCCACCCACGTCTGCCAGTGGACTCTGCTCATGTCTCCGATGCATACACATCCTCGACGTCCTGCCCCCTCCAGTTGCAACATCCGACTCATCCTCGGACGTATCCATGAAAGACTCCTTGAGCGCAGACGGTCGAGGAACGAAAGGTTCTCCGACTCCAATGCCCCGGACAAAAGAAGGGGTACGAGGGGAGCTCGAGGACGTCGACGTGCTCCCATTGGTAATCAAACTCGGAGTCGAATCACCTTTCCTGTCCCATTCGCTATGCGACGGTACACCTGCAGTCTCCATCTCTTGTGCGTTTAACCGTCGCAACATCGGCACCGACGATCTCATACCCCGTCCAGAGCCAGGCAATCCACTCGAAGACGCGTGCATAGTGAGATCGTGCAGTGTTGGGGATGGGGGTACGAGAGTACTCTGACTGCCCTGCGTAATCGTACGGATGCTGGTCGAGGTGCTATCGGTACCACTCTCGACGCTTCTGGTACCGCTCATTCTATCTTTTGTGTTCTGATCTACATTGAGGTCGACACTGGCAGGTGCGGTATTGGATTTCTCGCGTTTGGGACGGTGGAAAGGGGAGGAGGGTAGGAAGGAAAATGTATATCGACGGGATTTGCGAGGGGTCACTGACGACACTGTTTCGGGATGTGGACCCGGGGCCGTTCCTGGCCTGGACGCCGTTGTATCGGAGGACATTTTCTTGGTGGAATGATTGGAGTTGAGTGTTGAGTGGCTCTCGCTGTGTGCAAATCCACCTGCGATGGGAGTCGTGGGTCCACCAGGGTAGACATGGCCATTCGCTGGCGTCGACGCAGCCCTCTCACTCACAACAACCCCAGCACCGACCACAGATCCCTTTGATTTCCACGGCAACAATGACGCCCGACGTTCTTGAAGCCGCGTCTGCGTTTGCGTCTGCAGTTTTGCTTCATTTGCGGCCCCCAGCGCAGGCCCAGCTCCAACCACCGGCGCCGACCCACGTGCCGATGCTTGACGCGACTTGGTCAATCTCCGTCTGCGAGGCACTGGCGACGGCGACACCTCGACAGTATCTGAGATACGAACCACCCGCACGTTGCGTTTTCCCTTGTGCCCATCGTTTGACGTGGCACCCGGATCGCCATTGGTTCGGGAAACTTCAATGCCTGTACGGGCAAGCGTGGAGGAAAGATCCTCAAGACTTTGGGTGCGTTGGATGGACGTCCGTTGACCACCCCCATCCGCACGTCCATCCCCTTCTCCACCTGTCACCTGACCCTGTTCCCCGTCTAATTCGACTGTGTCGTAGAACAGCGTGTGACCACTGGCTTGGGATGCCACTGAGAGGCGATTCGGCCCGTCAGCCTGAGAGTGACCAGAAAGACGGTGCAAGGCTGCGTTTTCCTGGGAAAGACGATTCATGGCTTCCAGCAGGCTTAGTCGTGCGCCGTTAGAGAGACGCTCAGGGTAGGATTTACGGCGGCGTGGGCGAAGACGTGGGCGAGCGGGCGGGATGGCGCTGGTTGAATTCAGGTCATCCGTCGGGGGTGCGTCCGCGCTTCGAGGTGGAGGGCTGTCGTCGTCTGAGGAGGAAGAGAAAGAGAAGAATGTACCAGCGGAGGATTTTGGGGAGATGGGAGGATGGGCTGCGAGAGGTGAGGATCGGGGTGGTGTGTTTGGACGCGAACGGGATCGTCTCTGCTTTGGAGATGATGAGGGACGTGGGGACATGGTGGTTTGGGGAAGAGGTTTGGAGGGGGGGTGGTCAACATGATGCGGTGATTGGCTCCGGTGATCAGGGCTGTGATCAATAGATGATAAAGTGGCCGGGTCAACATCTTCCAGGGGGGGTGGCAAGACCTTGACTACTGGGACACCGGGGTTCTGAGGCAAGAACAGGACGTTATCGACGAAGGTGACGCGATTCGACGATGCTGGTGGTTCTTGCTCTTTCCCTTTCCCAAATTCCTTGGCCCTTTTCTTGCGATATTCTTTGGCGCTGAGGGGCATGACGACTGTGGGCGAGGCCATGGCGAGCCTCGAGAATTTTGGTGTCTGCGCGGGACCAAAGGGGGATGATGACAGCCAATTGGAAGCAGGATCACGTGAATTTGCAGGAGGTTGTTTGGTGGCGCTGGATGTGGACTCTGGCGACGTCGGGCGAGAAGGTGGTGAAAATGACTGAGGCAACGACGGGGAGGATTTTACCGGGAGAACAGAGAACGACTCTGAATGCGACTGGATATGAGAGACGGCGCGGGCGCGCGGCGGAGAGGTGAAGGACCCATTGGAGACCTTGGGCGGAATAAGGTTGTCCTGAGCCAAGGACGTGTGACGCCTCCATGATTTCGACAAACGTGCTTGACGATTTGGATGAGTCTGGGAACTTGCGTGACCCTGGGACGACGGCGTTCCGTGGGCAACTGTGCTGGTAGCCAATGAAATGGATGACGTGCTCGCCTCGCCATCAGCCGACGCCGAACCGCTGGCGTTCCTCGACCCGTACCCCGAGGCGGAGAGAGAGCCTGTCTGGGATGCGACCGACGACTCGGACGGCGAACGGGTACGCGGGTGCTCTCGGATATGTTCAGGTCCGCCGAATTCATTCTCGTGCGAGTCTTCAGAAGACTCTGGGATAACGGGAGGCAGAGTCGAAAAGGCGAGAGGCGAAGAACGCCATGGGCGGGTATGGGGCATCAGCCCAGTGTTTGACGGTGGCCACGCCGTGGTAGCGCCGCGCACGGCGCGGGCCTGCGTTAGAGTGGTAGGTGTGTGTGAGTCAAGAGCTCATACTAGCAAGGGGGTAGAGAAACTTGCCTGTGTGGGTACTACTGTGGCCATCGCGGACGCCAAGTTCGCGTTGACGCAGTAGACCACTGAAAGTGAAATGAATAGGTAAGTTTGAAAAGTCAAATCTTGATAAGTAGTCTGCTATCTTGCAGGGAAGAACCAAAGCCCTGAAAAAGTCCAGGCAATGATGACCCGGCAAGATGAACGCGCGAAACCCGGCCTGCCTTGAGGCAGATCAGCAACACTTGGTACCTGAAACTAAACCAGATCCAAGAGAATTTCCCAGCATCACCGCTCCCTCACCCTCAGCAAATCCGACGGGTAAACGTGGCGGTTGGTACCAAGTCACACTGCCTTGGCTGATTCCTGACTGAACTGCAGTGATATGACGGACATTCTGTGCGACGTTGTTCAAATGATTCCTTGCCAGACGCCGCCTCGGCTGCTAAATTCAGAGTGAAACAGATTTACTCATCTCACTACCACGATTCTCTCACCGTACACCGACCTTTAATGGTATACTTAGCACCGCGGCCATGTGGCCCGGCAGAGAAGCACTCAGACTGGCCCAACTGCACCAGATCCTCTGCTGAACGAACATTGAACGCCTCTCAACGATCCGCATCGCGACATTCACCGCTCTCACTCCGTTAAAATGGTCCCTGAAATGTTGTTAACAACGACATGTTCAGTGGTCCAAAGCGCCGCTTGCGCACTGCTATTGTACTTACACATTTGCGCCAGGAACAATTCCACATCGGGCAAATGGGCCACCCTTATTCTGGCGGGCTCCGCTCATCCCAGAATCTGCACTTTTATTGTATCTACTCGCAACTTGAGGCTATGTACAGTGCTGCTGGCACTGATCGGCATGGAGGTGTGTACCGAGATAGAGATATTATCTTTGTCCGGTAAGTATTCCTGCTCTCGGCACATCGTTACATTAAGGGCCAGGGGATGAGTTCAGTCCCTGTATTTATGACATATATCGATATCAGAACCTTCGGGACCGCAGGGGAGTTGTGTGCGTTGTTTGTCCTTGGGGTGGTAACACTGACAATGTCTGTCTGGTAGCACCACGTGTATGTTCTCCTGCCGAAGAGATGGGCTCGAACAGTGACTACGGGGAGACTTGGCCGAATTATTGCGTGTCAAACCTTGAACCATGGGGTGAAATGGTGATCATGGGCCTTTAAAATTAACGCGGCCGCAAGTCGTATATTATATCGCGTTCTCAGAGACGGCAGTATTGCGTGTGGTCGGCAGCACATAGTTCCGCTGGAGCCACCGTGTAGGTGATTCAGAAATACCACGTTCCGGTGACAAAGGGCAGAGTCCACTACCATCATCCGGTATTCCTTAAGGGGTTTTATTTATCACCTTCGTTTAACTTGTCCTTTTGAAATACGTGAGTGAGTTCCATTTCATTGATGTGAGGCAAATACACGTGCATTCTCCAAAACATTCACGGGTTATTATTAGACCCTGGAGCGTTGCCACCAGTCGTCTTGCATATCTGATCCTTGCAGCAAGGCTTCGGCGCGTGGACAACCACCATTCCAACAAGTTTTCTACGACACATACAGATTCTGCTGACAGCGCAACCGTGAACAACGTCTCGTGAAAAACCGCAATCACGATACATACGATCCTAGTTAACTCGGGACCGAAGATCCAGCGTGTTATCAGTGGAGTTCCCTTATTTGCCTTAAGAGCAGACCTTCAATTACTGATGAAAATATTAAAGCAAATAGTCATGAGCGCTTCACAACTTGGTCGCTGTCGGTTGATACGACTCGGAGGAGATCGTGTCCCTGGTGAACGGCGCCGAGTCATGTCACCTACTTGCGATGGACGTGGCTCATCATCCAAAATGTATGGATTCCCCCATAGTAGAATGCCTTGTTCCGAGACATCTCCGAACACCTAATGGATCCCTAGTCGGAATGAAAATGACTCGTCAAGTCTTCGTGTACAGAATCAGACAGACATATTCCTGCTATATTCATTTTTTGGGCCACTGGATCGCTCCCGGGGCATGAACGTTTGAACTAGTAGTAGGAAACGAAGACGGACAAATAGCCCCTGTGCCGCCCTTTGTGTGTGATTTTAAGGCAAGTATGTATTAGTTCAACTTGTAGCTATTAGCAACCTACGACGTTCAACACACGACGTTCATGTCCAGTCCACGTCAGAAAATGGTCGTCGTGGTCCCAAACGAACTAGAACATAAGAAAAAGAAACAACCACTTGAACGAGCAAAGGCTACTCACGTGCGTGTCTCGTCTTTTTTGTCCCCGCAGTCCGTTCACCGTCACCACTATGATACCAGCTCTCGAAACAACTCCAAATGCGTCTCCAATACGCCAAACTCAAGGTTGAGCATGGTTGGGTACGTCGTCTGTCATTTCGTTGATATCGTCGTCCTCACCGTGGTGCACGGGCCAGCAACGACAGAACCTCAACGAGGTCGAAAACCTCTACTTTCACCATTCCCACCAACGGAGCATGCGACAGGGTGCAGGGCAGCGACCTCACTACGCGATGGTGACCTGTCCTCCTGGTAGCGCGTCCATGTCCGCCGAGACGTCCATTCATTCGTCGGGGATGCTTGATCGAACGGTGGGATCATCCTTGTTGGCCAATGACGGTGCATCTCTGTCTGGTTCCGTCTCTCCTCCTTCCCAGTCATCACCTGAGAACCCCTCCAACGTTGACGGTCCTTTAACTCATCTTCCTGTCCAGACCTCCATGCAAGTCGCACCTCCCCCCATGACAAACCAACCGCCTTCCGTGTTGGACTTGACCGATCCAAATGTTCTGGCGCGTTTGGCACAAATACAGGCACAAGTACAGTTGCCGTCGCAGCCCCAGGCCCTAACGCAGACTCAAGCACAGAACTTGTCTCATAGTCAATCTACGACCATTTCTCCCCCATCATCCACCTCTCACCCCCCATCAATCCCTATCTCGATTCCCATCTCCACCCCTGGCGCCTTTTCGCCTCACATCCAGTTCTCACAACCACCCACGAACCTTCCACAGCCCAGCTTTACCCTGTCTTCCTTTGCCTCTCAACCCCTCGGCACGCCGACGCTTAGTCCTGCGCCTATCTATCCCATCTCTGCATCCGTTATAAACAACAACAACTCCACCACCACATCCCAACTGTCCGCCCCCACTTCCATTTCGACCACCGCCTCCATACCCACATCAGCACCCATGCCCCATGCCGCACTCACTTATGACTCTTTTTGGTCTACACATGCCTCCTCCGCAGGAACCACTCGCGCTCTCTACCGCACTCACACCGGCTTCACGACGAGTGCGACACCAGGAGGCAACGTAGCTATGTTGACACCCGGCGGAAATGCTGCAGTAATGACCGCCGATGGGGTATACGTGGGCGGGAGCGGCAAGTAGGATCGGGCAAGTACTGGCATCGGGGGAATGAAGCTAGGTCATCATTTATGGATTAATCTGATTATACGCATATCTACCATTGCATATTAATGACATTTTCATCGTGAATTCAAGTTTCGTGACGACAATGCAGCGCCTGCGAAGAGCGAGACTAGGAGGGATTTCTGTCCCTACCCAGCGACCACTACAATGCAAGAAGAGATTGCAGAAAAGATTTTTTATTCACGCACGCTAGCTGAACCACGGATCCATCAGAAAAACGAGACCAATAGCCACAACCAACTGACTACAGCCCACATGCATATCTCTGGACATTGTTCATTCGACGAGGGCCGACATGTCGACCGTTGGCACTTGTTGCAATCCGTCTGGCCGTCGCTCTGCCATGAACTTATCGACTTTGCCACATATCCAAAACATATTCTTAGTGTGTCCTACAACGTGATCATGGCAAGCCTGGAGACGGTTAGACTTGGCCGAGTGTCGCTACCTCGCTGGTGATAGCATCTAGAGGGAAAACCCCACAAACGTCCTGGTGCAAATATCATGGCCACAACCTCGATTGAAATCCAGCACCAACTTGCGCTCGTAAGAGGACCATCAAAATCTGTTCAATGCCAACCCAATCCGGACCTTCGTTTCATTTTATCCAGATAACCGGGTAATGCACCAAGACGCATCCCAGAGGACATCGAAGACACATGTTCAATCCTTCAATCCATCAGGTTGCAACTTCGGCATGGTGGCACACAAACAACTTTGACCGCGGGGTGCACGTCATCAACGGGTGCGCTTTGGGCAGAAGTGAACTACCGTGTCTAGACCAGGTAACATGATCCATGAAATCGGTGCGTGTGCTTGGCCCAACAGTCTACAGCGAGTCTGGTGTTGACTCGGAAAAGAAGGTGGGTACGATATGGGGTGGACGTTGTGCGATGAATCTCGGAGTAACTAGTTTGAATCATTGAGCTAGTTCGGAGGAGAAGCGGGAAAAACCCCTCTTTTTATGTCCCGCCAGGTTCCGAGTGGAATCCAAAGAGGTAAGAACGGCACATTGACCAGGTCGAATGAAATGGAAACGCCTCCCTTTTGCAACCCTTGTCGTCCTAACGACCTCTTTCCACACAAGGGTCCGTCCATCCCCAAAAATTCAAATACCCAAAAAACGAGAATGCCGTCTTCCTCGTCTTGATTCCCTGTTGATTCGATTGGTTGCAGTGCGCTCTGTTCCGGAGAAGCAAGGGAATGAACTCAAAGATGAGGAACGCAAACTTGATCCGGTGACACTTTTACTAGGCTGGGCATCTTCCTTACTGGCATCAAGCACCTCAGGGAGCTGAGAGAGCACATTCCGGACACAGGGTGGCTCCTAGCTCGTCTGGAACATCCATGAAAACAGGGTTTCTGTGATGCTTGTGAACCTCACCCTCCGAGTCAACCCTCACCCTCGAAATGTGAGCGATGTTATACTGGGAAGACAGACCTGTGGGGTTCTTGGCTGCTGTTGAGTTCACCTCGTAGACCCTGGCCACGCCAAGTCCTTTAATTGAGCTCGTTTCCGGGGAAGCACCTTCGATCCTTACGTGGCGCCGTACTCTTGCAATCGCCCAAGATAAAGTGTTCCAGGAGGATTCCCTAACTTCCAACTATTCCCCTTCCACCAGCTCGTGCATCACTTCTGGGGGAAACTGCTATACATAATGCGTTCGTCTTCCTTGCAGATGCGAATCATGTGATCCATATGGATTTGAAGTTCCTGCTTGCGGCATACACTCTGACGGAACGGGAAAAGTCCGTCATGAAACCTAGACAGGGTCAGCTGGAAATCCATCTTATCCCCTTTGTACTCAAAACCTATACAAAAAGGAGTTGAACCACTGGGGCCTAGGGGACCAGTGACGAAGCGAGCAACGCGGTCCTTGTTTCACCTGGTGTCTAGGATACTGTAGCTCGGTTCGACGAATTGCTGATATATCGCATCGGCCGAGATGAACGATCCAGATCTAGGAACAAATGATAGAAACCTTTTGCTGATAAGTGCGTGGGAGGTGAGCCGCCAACGAAAGTGTATCGGATATCCGAAGATTAAGTAGAACAAGGATCAAAAGGTCGACAAACGTGGCAAGCTATGATGGTGTGTTGACCAAGAATGCTCCTGCGGCCCGTTAAACAAAATCTGAGCGCTCTCAGGTGTAAACAGTTCATCCTCACTATTCCCCTCGTTGATATTGTAAATAAGGCGGGAATACATCTTGTGGGCACTATAGATGATTCTGCGGAGATGAAACGAGTTATCAGATAAGCTGATTGATGCCGTGCCAAGGCCCGCCATCAACGAAGCGGCGGTGATGGAGCGAAACAACCACTCGTTTCGACAGCCCTTATATACTTGATTCCGGCCCCAAAGGTATCGTCTTCATCCTTCCCCTTCTTCGAAATGCCTGCGGTCAACAAGATTTGTTGCAGTGCGTATTGCTCTCCATTGATAGAGACAAATCAGCTGGCTAACTCACTCATAACCATTCCTAGTCGGTGCTGGTTACGTCGGTCTGTGCTGGTTGTCTGGTGGGTTGCTATATGATATTAACCTTTGTTTCCATTTCTCTAGGTGGCCCAACCTGCGCGGTCATAGCACTTAAATGTCCACACATTCAAGTTACTATTGTGGATATCAACCAGTCTCGGATAGATGCCTGGAACAGTGCAGACTACAAGTTACCAATTTACGAACCTGGTCTAGAAGACATCGTTCGTCAAGCTCGTGGTCGCAACCTCTTTTTTTCTACAGACGTCGACAATGGGATCCAATCCGCCGATCTTATTTTTGTTAGTGTCAACACCCCGACTAAGAAGAGCGGCGTCGGAGCAGGTTTCGCTGCAGACCTCAAGTCTGTATTTTGAAAATTTCTACTTGACACTGCATCTAACTCGTGACAGCTATGTGGAGCTCGCCACTCGGCGCATCGCGGCAGTTGCCAAGTCGAGTAAAATTGTTGTCGAGAAATCAACCGTACCATGCCGTACTGCCGAGTCTATGCGCACCATTCTTGAAGCTAACTCGCTCCCAAACTGCCGGTTTGACATCTTATCGAACCCGGAATTTCTCGCCGAAGGCACCGCCATCAAAGACCTCTTTGCTCCTGACCGGGTTCTAATCGGATCTCTTGAGACACCAGAGGGCAAGGCCGCATGCGATGCACTCGCCAAGGTCTATGGTAATTGGGTCCCGTCAGTAAATATACGCTGCTATTTTGACGGCATGCATCTGACGACCGTTATAGGAAAGAACGCATCCTTACCGTGGGTCTGTGGTCCTCCGAACTGTCTAAGCTCGCCGCAAATGCAATGCTAGCCCAGCGCATTTCCTCCATCAACGCGCTCTCGGCCATCTGCGAAGCTACGGGCGCCAGTATTGATGAAGTGGCTTATGCTGTCGGGAAGGATTCCCGTGTTGGCCCGAGATTCTTGCGTGCATCTGTTGGTTTTGGGGGCTCGTGCTTCCAAAAGGACATCCTGAACCTGGTGTACCTGAGTGAAAGTTTACATCTCCCAGAGGTTGCCAACTACTGGAGACAGGTGGTACTCATGAACGAATATCAAAAGACGAGGTTTTCAAAGAATGTTGTAGACACACTGTTCAACACAATTACAGGCAAGGTAAGGTGTCTTCTAGTCATTGTGCGGGCGAGCAAGACTCGCTAATTCCCTCCCACAGAAAATTGCCGTTCTCGGCTTCGCGTTCAAAGCTGATACCGGAGACACGCGCGAGTCACCCGCTATCTCCCTTGTCCGGGACTTCCAAGCAGAGAGGGCCAACGTGAATATCTACGATCCACAAGTTGAACACCAGCAGATTTGGAGTGATCTTTCAGGGGCATGTCCCGCAATCCCACTCACGACCTGTAAGTACCCTTGCATCATTTGTCACAGCTCCACGATGACTCGCCGTCACACTCATAGTGCAGAAACAAGTGAAAATATGCAGTTCCGCACTTGAAGCATGCAATGGCGCTGAAGCCGTTGTGATCGTAACCGAGTGGAAAGAGTTCCGAGACATTGATTGGAACGAAGTGTATCTCAATATGACGAAGCCAGCATTTGTTTTCGATGGTCGTATCTTACTCGATGCCGACAGACTCCGAAATATTGGGTTCAAGGTCAGATTTCCCCCCTTGCAACAGAGATTGCCCTCGATGCCTTTGGTGGTATCGACTATTGATACCTCAATCACAGGTATCTACCATTGGTCGTGGCGAGAAGTTGTAGACCACATGCGACATCTGACAAACTCTAGAATTCACGGATAGATGAGTTATTCTCTGTTCCATTTTGACTCTCGTTGCTCTCCGTACCTTTGAATGTATCACGACAACACCGTTATTGATCTAGAATCCTTGACAACTCTCACTCGGCCATCAGTGGCAGGGAGAACTTATACTTATACCACATGCAACGCCTGGTGCGCTCTATGTAACGGGAATTGTCATGGACCGCACCCAATTCATATCCAGAGTAGCTGTTCTTTCTCCTTTGTGACTCTTTGATACCAGTGAATCTAGCTAAAAATGTGAATGCCAATGCATTCTGGACTTTGATCCGTTGCCCTGACTATTCGTCACCGTTACACAATTCTCCTCCACTTCTCACTCTTCCGGCGCACTCTTCTTCTCGGGTTCCGTTACCTCTCACGCGGTTCTCGGGCCATCAGATTCTAGGCATGACTGAACACACTTAGACGTGGTCACGATCAGAATAGTTGCCTTGGTCCACGCCCCAGAATCCAGGTGGCCCGGTTGACGATGAAATTCCCTGATTTTTCGTGTACGCAGCCGATAGATGCCAAGAGTGCAAACGCCAAGCGCATGCTGGCGGCAATTCATTAATGCATTGTTCAAAGGGCAGATACTATCTAAGTCGCATAATCTGACGTCAAGCCATTGGGGTTCAAGTCGTTCAATATACGCGAGATATGCCTTTTCGTTCAGTTGTTGTCGGCATTTACTCGTGTATCCAAACATGGTAGTAAGAAATGAACCTCGATTGCTAAAGGCACTTAGGTAATGGGGAGCTTGAAAAAAAACGAAGAAAAGGGACATCCGCTGAGGGAGGTGCACTTGGCAGGAATAGCAAATAATGCGATGGAAGTAACATCGCCGTTCATCAAAGTGGACAAGTGTCCCGGAAACGAGAGCAAGCCGGAAAGATCGATGAAGTAAATAAACTTTCACGACAGCACCTGCAATTCATACATAGACGAGACATACACATAATAAATCACGTTCTCGCATCCTAAAAAGGTGGCGAAACCTAGTTTGAGCAAAGAGGAAAATAGGTAGAGTGTTTCGGACAAGCGGCTGCCACTTTCTATTGAGTCGGAGTGCGGCGAAAAATACTAGCTCGTCGGAGCAAGTGCGCCGAACCCCTTCCAGCGACTTGGGATGTCATTAAGCTGAAGCTCGCGTATAAAGTTCATTCACGAGATGTGATTCCGAGGCGAGGACAGGCACGGTAAATGGTTTAGGCCGTTGATGGCGCGAGCCACTGATCAACAGGACAATGCTGGTACGATTAGCCCGAGTAGAGAACCAACATTAACCATGAATTCCCCATGCTCGAGAAGTGGAAGGACTCTTGTGGTGCTGACCGGGTCGGTTATATTGCGTGTGGGCGTTTGAGAACCCCTGGTAAGAAGTCGGCCCTCCGTAATGCGCTGTCGCTTGACTGGTCCTGGCGGATACAATAGCAGGATCGACGAAAGGGACGCTGTTCGACCGCTGCCATTGAGACTGTCGATGTTCCGTAAATTGTGGATTGGTCAAAGCGTAAGATGCCTGAAACGGTAACTGTGGGATGGGCTGTGGCGTTCCCAGTGAAAGTGATGTTGATTGATAGTGATGGTGCTCTGCACCGACGGCAGAAAGAGGCTGAGAAGACTGAACATGAGGGGAGGGTTCCGGGCGGTCTAGCGAAGTCGACCAGATTGATGGCGGCGCATTTGGGCCCAAAGGAAAAGGAAACTGAGGCTGGAAAGCATTCGAAGTCGGGGGTCGTTGGCGAGATGCGTCGACAGGACCACGTTTTTTCGCAATGACATTATTCAATAGGTCTTGGGCAGTGGTATTGGGGACGATGACGGGGGATCTGGGAGGTGCACGCCCAAGCGTCACTGCGACAGGTGCTTTGGAAACGGTAGACGGTTCATCCAATTTGGTGGGGTTGCGCAGGATTGGAGTGGTGGGAAGCGCAGCAGGCACGGGAGCCGGGGGAGAACCAAGCACTCTTATACGTGTGATCAGCTTCAGGGCGATACAGATATCCAAAATGCGAACCTGGGATTCCACAGAATAACTTCTCCATCATCTTCGTCGTCTTCTGGCCTGTGATCATCCAGTGCTGTCCGGAAAGCATCACCAACCGGGTCATCGTCTGTTCGGCTCGTATCTGTCATCGCATCATCCTCTGGTTCCTTTCCGCGTTCCGGAACATTATGCGAAACGTAGGGAATTTGATCGGGGACCGACTCGTGGATATCCGCAGATGAAATTGCGGAGACGCCGTCATCGAAAGCGAATGTATTATCTTGTAGACGGATGGGGGAAATCTATTGATAAGGCGATGGCGTAAGCTCGGGTACCGGTCCCCCACATTAATTGAACTATCACCTCAAGCTCAGCGAGCGTCCTGGCATCCTTAAGTAAGTCCCAAATCCTCATCAACTGTTCTTCGTTCGGATGAACTTTTTCGCGACCATGGGGCACCGTTCCATTCTGTTGTCCCTCTGTCTCGTTACCAGATGTGTCCGCAAGTATACCCCCGTCCACTAGAAGATCTCGTAATGGGAGGAAACCTTTAAGATCGATATCTTCATCCAGAGGGTTCGTTAGGGGGGGTAGCCTCTCTGACGGAAATATACCACTCAGTGCACTATAGAATTGAGCAAATTTAGCCCAAAATAGAGCCAATCCTTCAATTAGACCTCCTTGGGTACCACCGGATGATTGTCCAGTAGTGGGGGAACGCACAGCATGTAAAACATATTTGATATTGGCTACAAGCCACTTGCTCGCGATGCGCAGAGCGGGCAGGGTACGTCGGAATGGCGCAGTGATGCGCTGGGCAAGATCGTTCTCTGCGGCGTCTTCGGGAGGTACAGCAAGCTCAGCAGCGCCTATCTCGAAAAGGGTGCGGTGAATAGCAATGACGTGAGTTAAAATCTGCGATTCGACGACTGATGGATCGGGAAGGCCGTTTGATCTCCCATGTGAAGGCGGTGAGACGTCGCGGATCATGCGATGCTTCCAAAGGGCTCCTTGTGAGAGAACGACGACTTTGGACACAGTTTCTATCGGAAGAATACGTTCTGATACGAGGCTCAGGAAGTCCTTCGCGACATCATCCGCGTGTGCGACCGTATTCATTTTACTCCTGTGGAGGACAGCATGTTGAAGGCGCAGAATGGAAGAAGCACAACGAATACACTAACTTATCGGAACCTAATCGCCACAATGCATGCAACAGAACAATGTTTTCCTTGAAGTACTCCACCCTCAGCCGAGGTGGAACTTCTCCGGAGGCTGCAACCATCGTCTGGGAAATGTCCTTTGTCTTTTTGATCTGCTGATCAAGTGCCTTATGGAGGATTTTCTTGACATTTTCTGATGCGGTGTCGTATGGCTGGTGGACACAGAGCGCTCTGTAATAATGAAATAGGGAGGTGAACATGTCACCCTGATAAAATGCGAGGATGGCGAGCTGATGGGATGAATTGCCCTCGTATGGAACAAGGAGACGGGCCTGCTCGTAGCATTGGATGGCCTTGTCGTAATTTCGTGCCCGTGGGATTGAGTCCAAGCCAGGTATACCGCCTCTCCTACGGCCAACACGCTTCGCTGGCGCGGCACTATCCTCATGACCGGCTTTGGGACGACCTCCTGCCTCGTTGTAAAGCTCACGGTATCTGGCGATATCTCCGAGACAAACGATTGCCTTGCTGAAGATGGCGAGTCTGCTCTCATGCTGTGCAGGGTCTGGGGGTGGTGTGCTTTCTTCCGGTGGGAACAGAAAGAGATTACGTCCGTGAGTGTGATTGGAGACACCATTATTGATGGCTGGATCAGAGAGACTCGAAAGGTTGGCGTCATCCGAAGGCGTCAAGATATTGAGGGCGACCAAAACGGGGCGAGCACGGTGTAGAGTAAAGGATCGTTGGTATCGGACGAGGAATTGGGTCCAAAATTTTTCTTCGTCTGAAAGGAACTGCCTGAAGCGCTGGATGAGTTTGCGATATTCTACGGGGCCATGACCACCTTGTCGTGGCTGATGACGAGGTGCTGACTGAAGCGTTCGTTCGAGGGTTGCGAGGCTTTGCTTGTAATGAGAAATGAACTGGTAAGACGTTTGCATCCAGAGGTGCGTTTCGGCATCCTTGGACTCGTTCGCGTAAGGGTCGAGGAGGAGCAATCGTAGATATTGTCGCCTCAGACTTTGAGAGAGGATGGATGAGACTGATGGCACTATGAGAGCGCATGACGGCTCACTTCTTGCGATTGAATTCGACTTCTTTGTCCCAAGGGTTGTGCGTTCTCAGGAGATCTTTCAAGCCTTGATGTAAACTTTTGGCTTCTCTTGTCGAGAAGATGAGAGGTCAGAGGTTGAAAATAAAAGAAAGAGTCTGTACCTGGCCAGATGGGAAGCCGAGTCGGACATTGTGTGAGATGGAAGAGCTATAGACCCAATGTCTAGCGACGAGGCGATATCGATTGTCGTTCAGCGCTCACGCTGGGCGCTGTTAGGTGGTCGTGGGAACGATGTCAGTCATGGCACAAATCAATAAATATGAGTAAGCACATACAGAGAGAGACTCGAGTACAGTTGTCACCTACTACCCTAGTCCAGTCCAGGTCGCCGTCTGACAAGTAGAGGCAGGCGATCATGGACACTCTAATCACCGCTAGAGTTCATGGGGCATTTTTAAAATAAAAAATAACCCAACCGCCTCAGATCGGCTGTGAGTGTCCCAATTTTTCTTTTTCGGGCCAGCCGTTGAATTATGCATTACAGGGCTATATTGTCCCGAGTTCAAACGGGTCCAAGGGGGTGGCGAACACCCCCATTCATTGCGGGCTTATGAAATCTAAGACCTCGTCAGCGACTACCGCCGGATGGCCAATATATCAAAATGTATGATCTCGATCTGCAGTAGGCACCATTGATTGATTCATGGAGTACAGTCGACTCGGGTCTCGTTCGAGCATTGCGTTGGCAGCACGAACCGCAATACAAACGATTGCAACAGGCGTTCGATCAGTGTGATGCTGCTCTGGAACTTGGCAGCGGCTCTCTCACTGTCTATTAATATTGCCATCCACGCCGCTACACGTCAAGGTAGAGCACACCGTTCGCCTGCCAACTGCCGTCTCACGTGTCGCTTTTCTCGGCAAATGCACTCACCGTCGCACACGACCAAGCTGGCTCAGCGACCCTGGTGCTAGCAGCACGGAACTGTAAAATGGAAGGATAAATTCAGTCCTTGCGAGTCGATCCGCGCCGGTGGAGTGCGCAAACGGAAAGTAATATCACTCATCTTGTCCAGGTCGAACCCTGGACAAGTCGAGATGCCCGCGCCACGTTCGGAGGGCAGTTGACCGCACAGCAGGCTCCAATTGAGAGGGGTGTGGTTTGGTAAGGCTCTTTCTCCAGTGGATATCGCACCTACTTACCTGTACATGTTGCGTGCCCTGGAAATCAACAATTTGAACTTTTCAGGATAGATTATAAGAAGTGTGTGCCATGTTTGGCTAAGTAACCTCCAGTGTTCGTCTTATTTTGCTCTAACCACCTGGCCACATGGACCTACTAAATGTGCTTCGACGCTCTCTATCAGTCGTCACGCATCACTCTTCCGCGCACTAGAAAAGCCCCCCCAGAATCGCCCAGATATCCTCAGAGACTCCTGTTCCTTCCCACTCTGTAAGCTCTACCGCGACGCATACCCTCCACGCACTCTACTTTACTATCCATCTTACCACTGTCACGATGCCTCCCTTCTACGAACTCTCTGTCGCCTCCTTTTCCCAACCATCATCTTCAAAATCCAAGTGGGCCATCGCCGTCGTTTTCGCGCCACCTTCTGGTCACTCGCTCGTGTACCAGATCGTAGGTTCCGCCTCAGACTACAGTCTCGACGCGCCACAGTCCGTTACGCTAAAAGAGGGCGAAAACGGCTATACGGGCAAAGCACCCATCGGGGTACTGGACTCCGAGAAGCTCCATCAGCTACATTCCACCCTCGCTTCAATCCCTGTCGTGCATGGGAATCCCGCGTGGAACTCTCACAATTGGGTCATGGAGGGAACACTAGCGCTGCGTAAACTGGAGGGCTACCATATTGAAAAGCATGTGACGCCACAATGGGTGTCGGAACGGCTTGGTGAGAAGTAGGAGATGTGTGTTGGGCGAGTAGCTTGTGAACCCTTTTTGGACTTTCTTCTGATACCGGCGATAGACGTCGTGCTTATTGGGACACTGGGATGGTCTGGTTCGATCGTGCATTTGTATTCTTGGAGTTTCTTGCAGATCATTGTACGTTGCTTAGAATAGCGAATCAGCCTCTGTCTGCGACGGGAATGTCGGGGTTTCAGCGCTTTTAACCTAGTAGTGATGGGGTGCGTGCGGGAGCATCCAGGTAGGTGAGGTGGACAATTATTCTTCAGCCGTTCATGAGTCAGCGAACGTCACCTGAATCTCGATGACTCACCGAGCACAGGCTTCATTATACATTGATAGTTCATTGATAGAGTTGTTAGAAGGTAGACCCTCCTGGACACCACGGTTGTCAAACCCGGTACCCATCGACGACCATTCATTCCTTGATACGTAAATCATACTGGTGACGTCTTCACTCGCGGACCTGGAAGGAATAACTCGTTCCACTCGCAGTCTTAAGGAAGGACCCAGAACTGGCCCAAGCGGCGGGACAGAACCTCTCGCTCCCATCAGCCCACCAACCCTTGATCGATGTGATTCATTTCGGGATCCGGATGTCGGGAAGACGAGGGATATCTCCTCACACACGAAAAGTGTTTTAGTGATCAGGGTTAAAGAGTGTGTCGTAATTCCGTGTAAGAGGTAGCCAAAGTGTGATCTACCATGTGTATCACGATTGAGTCGCGAGTTCCCAGGGTTTTCTCCGCAACGGTGCGGTCGATTTACTGGGAACGTCGTCCTGGGGTGATTTGGAAAGTCGGAACAACAGGTGAAACGGATATACAATATTAACTTACATTTAAGATATCTGGGATAATTTTATTGTTGGGGATGTTATCAGTCTTTCCCTGGTCAATCAGACTTTTCAGCTCGGCGAAAGTCAGTATGTGCATCTCCGTCCCCAAAGGGGTCCGACCACATTCATTTCCGCTTTCAGCACGGAAGCGATTCAGGTCCGCGGTGTAACCATCTCGCACGTCCTCAAGACTGATACTCTGATCAGTGACACTGGCCCAATTTAATGACTTCTCGAGCGAGAATAGGTACCAAAGTCACACACCGGTTAAAATAGAAAACTTTTGTCTTCAGAACAAGCTCTGACCTCTCACTGTCAGACATCCGGTCCATTGATTGCGAGAGAATTGCTGAAAGACCTTGCTAGAACTAGCGGTCGGCAGGATGTGCGAAGGATTGAACATGCTCACCTGGAACACTTCGTCCGAGGAGAAGGGAAAGCCATTAAATTGGTCAAGAACACGTTGCTGTCGCTCCTCTCCCGGGTCGATGGAAGGTGAGGCGTCGTGATGACCCTGCCAGTGTGATGCGGACACAGTGGACATGCGAGAAGAATCGTTGATATTCACCAGACGTATATGGTCTTGTTGGTAGTTAATCAATCTAGAGAACCTGGACGTACGATGGAAGTATGTACTTACTAGACAAGGGATCCGAAGCGCCGTGCTAGTCGCACAGTTCCGACTCGCAGTTGGGAACTGGTCGATCAATGACTGATTATGTAATGCAAATGCCGGATTCCGGGAATGCTGTCCGTGTTGCCACCGTCGGTAGTGAGCTTGTTCAAGTTCGTGAACCATGTCTACTGGTATCAGCAAAATCATGGCCGAGCGGAACCATCGCATTCTTATAGAACTGGTCTCAAAACCGGGGAATGGTATTCGTTTTACGTGGAGTCCAAACCGCAAGTGAATCTAAGACTACACCTCTCTAGATGTCTGTGCAGACTGTAGAGCACGTGCGCCGAGATGGGCTTCTTATAATCTGGGCGTTTTTATCTGGTGCGCATTTATTTCCGCTCTCTTCACGGTAACATAGGCATTGACGGTAGACAGTGTCAATTGTGCCAGTATCCATCGCAAAATCGGGACACACATCACTAAAGTGTATGTCGACTTTATAAATCCGTGTCTTTTTTTTAGCTCAACGGCACTTATGTAGTAAGAGTATTACCCTGGATGAATGGAGCAAAGAACAAGTCGAAGTCAGACATAGGTCTTGTTGATTGGTCGAGCATAGCTAACCTTGACTTGTTTCACGCAAGGTTATGAAAGAGAAGGGAAATATCAAGTCAAACAAGCTGTATAACCCTGACGAAGTTCGTAACCCGCCTCCAACGAACATGATTGACTCGGAACGTGACTCGGACCTGGAGAAATTCATACGTTGTAAGGAAAAAAAACCTTTCTACCTCGAGATTTTACTTACACCAATCTGACAGCGAAATATGAGTTCAAACGGTTCATGGTCCGAAAATCTAGCTCTACTTCCCTGCACCTTATGACAGGTCCCCGGTCGCGATCGACTCCACCAATGGACTCTGCGCAAATTGAGCGAAAACCACCTCCCGGACCTCCTCTTCCACCTAAAACGCCCGCAAACTTACCCTCGAGGTTTCGCTCTTTAGCTACCAATCCGTCTTACAATGTGGCACCTGCACGGTCCTTATCACAGCCCCTCCCCCACCTCACTAATTCCAATAAACTCACTGCAGCTCCACCACTAAGACTACGCCCGCCCACACAGTCTTCCGTAGAGAAACCTGCAGGGCAGGTATGGGAGGACCTGGTTTCCCTGCAAGAACCCACCCAATCTTCTTCATTTCCACTCCAGTATAGCCCTGTCTCGTCATTCCCATCCCAGGCGCAGGTCCCGGTTCCACAACAACCGACGACACTTGGCACCGGCCCAAATCCATTTTTAAATTTATCCCCCGCGCAAACTAATGTAAGCTCTCTGCTGGTTGCTAGCTCGATCTCGGCCTCGACACCTCACCCACAATTTCCTTTCGCGCCATCCCCGACGTTAGCCAGCCCTGCACATCACCTCAGCACGACAAATCCATTTAACCAACTACCACTAGCTGCGAGCGCGAATGCCGCCTTTTCCACCGGCTCAAATCCTTTTTCGTCATCGTCTGTGTCCCTGTCTATGGTTACGTCCATGCCTACGACACCCTCTGCCCAACCAGTTATTGCGATTCCAACGGGGCCCCTGCCGCATACACCATCCTTTCCGTTCGTCCCGTCGCAACCATCTACGCCCGCCCCGCCACAGTCTTTCCCGCCTGCACTCGGCGCAGTCCCCGCCACGATAGCCCCAGCGCAGAACCCTTTTTCACCAATTGGAACTCCAGGACAGATCCCGTTCAGGGTGCCGAGTTATTTTTCAGCGATGCAAACGGGACTTGCAGGTTTTTCGGGGGGGACTCCCCAGACAACATTTGGAACGACGACGTTCCTGAGCCACCACCAACAGCAGCAGCAACCGGGTCCAAATAATTTTGTTGCATGGACTGGACAGTCAGCGCAGGGGCCATTCTGACGATTTTGCCTTGATGACGTGTCCGAGGACTCTGTTCGTTGTGTCGCGGAGATTTTCACGTGTCATATTGGGTTGGGTACTTACTATAAACATTTTATCTATATGGGACGTCTGGTTCTGTGATATAGTTGCTGTTATCGTAGTCTGATCTTTTGCTAGATTGCGTTTTTCGGCGACCCACGCACTCGATGCATTCCCAGGAGATCAGTTGACCAAGTTCCTTTCGGCATTCGGCGCGGAGAGGTTGATAAGGTTCACTTGATAATGGATACGGTGTATACTTACACCAGGTTTGGCAAGGACGTTTCAAATTGGCGGAAAATGCTGGCACTGGGTCAGGAAAAATTAGGGAGCAGAACAGCCTCAGGAACCCAGGAGAACCCGGTCACTGCGCAACTTGACCTTTGTTGGTCAATTCTCTTTTGCTCTGATCACCATGATGGTCGTCCGCAGTCCGATCCTCTGCCGTCGAATCACCGACGCGTTATAGTCGATTAACTATCAAAGTAAACTTCATACAAGTCCCGATGGGGCCCTTCATCGGGTGCGGACTCTGGCTAAGAGACAAGAAATAGGGTGCACACGAAGACGCTCGGGGTTCGATATAGAAAAACGGACTAATGGGAAATTTGGGGCGGACACGATGTACTGTGTACTAGGGAGTGGGCCTAGACCGGAAGTAGTACCGTGACTACTTTGAATTTGATGTACCACCAGTTTGGGTGCACCAACCCCCCCCTATATTATGGTCTCTTAAAATGGCATAGTTCAGGGACTAGCCGCTAGTCTTAACCTGTCACTCTTCTACTGAGTACCACCCAAGTATCACACGCGTGGAAGACCAAATCTCCGGCGCATTCCATACATTGACCCAAAACATGGTATTTGCAAGAACGAGATAGCATCACCAACCAACGACACCCTCAAAGTTCGTGTCAATCTTGCTCATCATCATCGTCATAACGTCCCCCTCCTCTAAATAGTGCCAACAAATCCTCTAGACCGAGTTTCATGTTCTTGATCTTGTCACCACTCAACGCGGCCTTGGCAAGCTCTCGTTTAGCATCTTGAAGCTAGTATGACAATGGGGTAAGACGAGAACGACCGTCAGTGGAATGTTGCGAGTCACATCAAGCCAGAGGAAAGAGATGAATGCAATCAATTTGCACTCTGTGCTTACTTGTAAGATCCGAGTCTCCACTGTATCGGGTATCATGAGCTTGTAGATAGTGACATCTCGCGTCTGTCCAAATCGATGGGCACGGTCGTACGCTTGGTCCTTTTGTCCCAATGTATTGTTACCAGATAATTTGGCGCAGATAAGAATCGAGTTGGACGAACGTCACAACAAATCAAGAAGATCAAAGCAGAGAAGAGGAAGTGATTAGCAACCGAAGGAAAAAACATGTTTATTGCCAGAACGCTTACCTCGAGCGCTGGGTTCCACCACATATCAACTAGGATCACGTTGTTGCACGCAGTCAGATTGAGGCCTAGGATTCCGTTCGCCATGGGGATTTTGAGACTTGGTCAGCACCAGAGGGAAATCACAGGGACAAAAAGTTCGTGAAGAAATGTACATAATAAACACCAAATTCTCGCCAAAAAAGAGAAAAAAAGGTCGGGAACGACTTCACCAAAAATCAACTAAGATTTACAGGAAACTTGTGACCCGAAGTGGAGTTTAGGTTGGAGAAAAAAAAACGGGACAATATAAAGTGGCATCCGGAACTCACCAGTGCTGCCCGCTTTGAATGAGATCAATATACAACGCGTGGTCTTGCTGTTCCGGATCTTCTCCAGACTGGCTTCGCGTTTTTCCTTTGGCATTGAACCATCATCTAACGGCGGGAAGTTGTCAGTGTTACCTACGCTACACAAAGATGACATGACGTGGATTAGAGTCGGGATAAACTAAAGTATACGTACATCGAACGTGCTTGATACCATGTGCATCCAGAAAGGGCTCGATCAAATCCAACATAGTTGTGAACTGCGAAAAGATGATCGTCTTCTCCACGCCTTCAGAGCGTTCGTCAATCTTCTTCAAGATATCCATGATCTTTTTGATCTTGGCAGACTCCGGAGGAAGATTCGACTTCGACATAGGTTCCGTAGGCTTGGCAAGAGGTTGGCATTCCTTACAGAGGGTTACATCGCCTCCACCTGTTATGCTGCGGCGGGCGGAATGAGGCAGTGGGTAGGTGATGTAAAGAGGAACGACGAACGTGGCTTGGCAGAGCCGACACTTCTTTGCACCCGACATGCCCAGCTGTCCGAACATAGCCACGAGATCTTCTGCATCATCTTCGTCATCATTGGCAGCTTTGGGTTCGGCTGCATCACGATCGATGGAGTAATCCTTGGAAACAAGAGAAGGATGGTTACAGGCTGGTGTTCGACTCAGCTCGATTTTCTGTTTCTGACTCGACTACATTAAATACTCACCTTGTCGAAGCCTGAGCAACAAAACCAACACATGCGTGTAATTAACCTTGTCGGATTGCACAAGCCTGTTTACCTCCGAGGACATCCTGTTCTCGAGTAGCCGATAGAACTCTTTTTCAGAGGCACTGAAAGCACATTCGACCAGCTCGAGGACGCGCTCGGGTAGTTGAAGCAACGGCTTGCCGTTTAAGACCTGATTCTTAGTACGTCGAAGCATGATTGCTTTCAGTACAACCTTGATGCAGCAACGTCTGTCAAGGGAGTGGACCATCGTGGGTCGATCGTGGACTTGCCTGCAAACGTTTCAGGGCACGGCTAGGCCGTCCTCCTTTCACGGGTTTCGCGATCTGCTCGTTGAAAGTATGCCAATCATTCAGAGGTCGTATCCGCAGGAATTTGATCAAAGAATAGAGTTCCTCGACGGAATTTTGCCTGGTATGGTCGAATGAGATTCGGGCGGACGAGAGTAAAGGCACATACATTGGAGTTCCGGTAAGACACCATCTAAATTTCCCTTCCAATGCACAACACGCAATGGAACTTTTTGTGTTTCGGTTCTTAATGTTATGAGCTTCGTCTAATAGGGTTGTTTCAACAATCGAAACAGGAGATTGGCCATGGCACGACATACCGAGTACGATACGAAACCACTTCACTCGGAACAACGCGTCCTTCGATTTGCCAGTCCTTGGTTTTCTAGCGAATTTCTTCGTGAATGCTTCCGACGAATCGGAATCCGACCCTGAGGCGGCTGCCATAGCCTTGGATTTAGATTTTTTGGACTTGCCCTCATCCTTGGCTTCTGGTGCGAATGTCGCATATTCAGATGCGACAGTCGAGTAGGACGTCACAACAACGTGCGTTTGTTGTAGTTTCGAAGGGTCCGTTGTACGACTTTGGCCGTGGTGTTCCACCACACGAAGTCCCACGGCAATGCGCGAAATCTCGGAAGCCCATTGCGAGACAAGAGAGACGGGGCAAATTACGCTAGAAAGAAAGTGAGATCGATGCCATCTTTCACATCAAGTCCGTGAAAAATGGCCTACAGGGTACTCGCAGCCCAACCGTCCAGCTTGTCTTGTTTCTTGGCACGACCATCGACGACACGGGCGAGTGTCTGTATGGTTTTTCCGAGTCTAACTATGTGAGAGATATTCATGTGAAGAGGGTGGGTACTCACCCCATGTCATCTGCCAGAATCCCTCCATTCTTCTTCCCAGTTTCGCGCTCCCGCATCCAATTTCGTCCAATAACCTGATGAGGTAGCAGCACGATACCGTCCGCGAAACCAGGGACAATTGCTTCACTCATATCGACTTCGGCACCTTGAGCACTATCCACGGTGTCTTCGACCAGCGCACGCAAGGCTTTTTCCGTTTCAGCAGCAGACATACGAGAGTCGTGAATGTTGTGCTCGTCGGGCACGTCGAAAGTCTCCCAGGTTGGAACGTTGGCATCACTCGGGATTCTTTTCTTCGTTGGGAGCTCGATAGGAGCTGGTACTGCGGGTCGAGTGGCACGGTCAAGAGTTGCTAATATTTGGCTCTTGTTAGGCGCTCCGGCACGGAGGATAGGTTGAGACGGTTTATGGGTTGGACTGGTTACGTCAAAACATGGCGAAGAGCGCGCTGGTGGGAAACATACGCGTCGTCCTCTTCATCTGAAGAGATGATGATTAGGCGATTGCTTATCACCTGCTGTGGCAAGGATTGGGGCTCAGAAGACCCAGAACTGGAGGATATAGACTGGTGGAGTTGATGTGTGTGCTTCAGCTGAGAACATGTGTACTCACGACAGCGCTGGCTGGTTTCTGGCCAGGCTTGTAGAATTCTGGATAGATGTTTGAGTCTTGAAGGAGCTGTTTGCGCCTTTGAACGGGTAAGAAGTAGAAAGATGAGGTAGAATCGCATACCTGGCTTCCATGATGGTAGAAGAGCGACGCGTCTCAAATACACACGTGACCAGTTGATTGCTGATGTAATCTGACTAATACATAAATTTCTGGGGTGATAATTCTTTTCTTTGCCGTCGTCGAGTTCACGAGTACGAAGAGAGAGAAGGATGCCTTCCCCTATCGCTCTTAGTCCAACTTTACCTGCACCGTCCATTTTTAACAAGAAGAGGTCTTTACCGTCGTCCATGGCGACCGCCGCTTCCTACCTCTCTGCGGTACACCAAGCGGACTCTCGTTCACGCGGTCATGACATCTCTCCTGCATCAACACCCGCTTTGTCAACCTCGTCCTCTATAACAAGTTCCTCAGAGGACACCGTCCTTCACGAATCCGATGACAACAGCCCCGGTCTCGCATATCCTCTTACCCCTCCCACCTCCGAACAAGTCTTCACTACCGTTCACACCGAGTTTGGTCACTGTGCCAATGATTCTTATCGCTGTGTTTCACAGCACAATGTCGACAATCCAGTCACCGAACATGAAATAGAAGAACCACCGTATTATATTCTCATCACGACATACATCAGTTACCTTATGCTCATTGTCTTCGGTCATCTCCGTGATTTCTTTGGAAAACGTTTCGCCAAGCAGTACTTCACGCATCTTATGCCTTACGACGTACGTCTATTTTCTATACACAACACACTCGTATTGACGTGAAAACTACTCTAGGGTTATGCCCCCCTCAACTCGGATTTTGATTCCTTCTACACCCGTAGGCTCAAACGTCGCATGGATGACTGCTTCTCTCATCCCGTCACGGGTGTCGCTGGACGTACCATCCTTGTCTATGACCGATATTCAGAGGATTGCAATTACACACAGATATACCCTGGCACCAAAACTCGTGCCCTCAACATTTCGTCTTACAATTACCTTGGTTTTGCTCAGGCGCGCGGTGGTTGTGCCGATGCAGTCGAGGAGTCCATCAAACGCTATGGCGTTTCCACGTGTGGTTCCCGCTTGGAAGGTGGTTCTAACGAGCTCCATCTCATGGCCGAGGCTCTGGTTGCCCGTTTCGTCGGCATGGATGATTCATTAATCAGCTCCATGGGTTTTGCAACCAACTCTACATTCATTCCTGCCTTGGTAGGCAAGGGGTCCTTGGTCATTTCCGACGAATTCAACCATGCATCTATTCGCGTTGGTGTCCGGGCGAGCGGCGCACAGGTCCGCATGTTCAAGCACAACGACATGCACAATCTGGAATCGTTACTTCGTGAAGTCATCAGTCAAGGTCAACCCAAGACCCACCGTCCTTGGAAGAAGATTCTCGTCATCGTTGAAGGCCTTTACAGTATGGAGGGGAGCTTGGTAAACTTGCTTCGAGTCGTCGAACTCAAGAAGAAGTACAAGGTGAGATCGTCTTCACCACCACCGCTAACGTCGGTTGATCCACTCGTCCAGTTCTACTTGTTCGTCGATGAGGCCCATTCGATTGGTGCCCTTGGTCCGCACGGTCGCGGCGTCTGCGATTACTTTGATATCCCTCCTCGGTCTGTGGATGTTCTCATGGGAACATTTACAAAGTCATTTGGTGCAGCTGGGGGTTACATTGCCGGTCCCAAACATCTCATCGATGCTCTTCGTGTCCGTGGACATTCCGGCTCATACGCAGAGGCAATGTCTCCACCTGTTCTTACTCAAATAATTTCCAGTATGGCCAGTATCATGGGTGTCGCCCCACCTCCCGCCCCTTCCAAAACTTCGCTGACACTATCACCATCGAGTTCTATTTCTACGCTCAAGTCTGCGGAAGAGGCTACTCATCCAGGAATGGCACCTGCCTCGGGGATCCCTTCCTGGATATCCCTTCCTCCTGCTCTCGCAGACGGGTCGGAGGCTCGCATGCGCATTCGCCGCTTGGCTTTTAACTCGCGATATCTTCATGCGGGTCTCAAGAAGCTCGGCTTTATCACTTATGGTCATCCATTTTCTCCGATCGTTCCTCTTCTAATCTACAACCCTGGTAAAATGGCCACCTTTGCTCGAATGATGCGCACTCGTCAGACACCGATAGTTGTCGTCGTCGTCGCATACCCAGCCACCCCCCTTGTCACGTCTCGAGTACGGTTCTGCGTCAGTTCGGCACACACCAAGGACGACGTCGACACAATCCTTCGGGCATGCGATGAACTGGGAGATATCCTTGACCTCAAACATGGACATGCCGAAAGATGGCCACTGGAGCAGATCATGAAACGAAGTGTAGAGCTCGTCAATAATATCTGATCCACCGAGCTCCTTTTCACTCTTTCTTCGTTTGAACCATGACGTTTCACTCATCCGATCAGTTGCTGCGTTGTCTAGAGGGCATTCTTGGATATATACTCTACGGTCTTCCCAACTGACTCATTCCCTTTCTTAAGTACTTTCACTGCAGATAATTTATGTATCCTATCAGATGCTTTACCATGACCTATTTCGAACTCGGGCTAAACCTGACAGCAGTGACACGATGGATGGACCGTGTGATGCCTATGGGCACAAGGAACACTGGGAGCTATCATTCACCGACTGCTCGAGCAACAGCCTGAGTGTCTCCTGCAAATTCGGGACACAGTGTTGCCCCTCGCCACCCCGAATCATGGCGATGAACGACGAGACCTCCTGCTGGAGATACAGAATATGGCATTCAAGTTCGACATGCATTCACAGGGCATACTTCCATGGAAAGATTATGCATTTCTGGCTGGGCTGGAGTCGACATTCAAAGTGTCATCTGGGTTGCAATGTGAGTCCAGCGCTATTGTTCTCCCCATCCTTTGGCCGTGTCTCAGAATGTTCTTATCTACAGTTCAACCTTTTTTCCGTCCATTAAATTCTGCGGAAGATGATGGTGCAGAAACAGGATATACTTGCGTGGTGCGCACAACACCGAAGTCTTTCCGACGTGTAAAATAGCAGCATTGCCTTCGGCCACTGCCAACTACCGAATGTCCTGATCTTGTGCGAGGAAACAACGTTGTGAATCGTGTTTGAACCATCCTTGTCAAGAGAAAAAGTTCGGAAAATGACCTTCAACTCCGCTGATGTCGTGGGCCTTGTTCTGAGGGAGGAGGCATATCGAGCATTGAGAGTACAATCACGGCCGCGACTACGGGACGAACGGATTCTAAAAACATTCGTCGTGAGTTTCTCTTTTCTTTCCCCGTTCAAGACCACGACCAGCCGCGTTGTCGACAGAAACAATAACCTCAGTCACCTACCTTTAGAGATCCTACCTCCTACAAGTATCGCATACAGTACTCGCCACATTTTTGAAGGAAATCCCAACTCATATCACATGGTACGCCTTTAGATCCAGCGTGAGCAATGACAAAATTCGCGGTTCCACAGAGCAAGGGAGTGTCAGCAAGAAACACTTTACGTTGCATCTGGAGGGGTATCCGTTTTTGCCAGCGTGATGTGGGTGCCTGGGTAGGATACATGGTACATCATCTCCTGCATCCCTGAGTTTAAACTTGTTCAAAAGCACTAGATTCTACAGACCCATCCAGACTTCCTTCGGATATCGTTGACTCGGCCTCATGAGAAATCCACAACCGTGGGTCGTCGATCGTGTCAATAGAGGCAACGTACAAGAATTGACACCTGCAGAAACGGGGAAGGACCGAGCCTTGTAAAGAGTGGAGTGGACGCAAGCAACTAGCTATATCCTCCAAGTAATTCGGGTGCCAGTAAGACTATCAATGAGAATTGGCGCAGCAAGCAGGAAACAGGCAGCAACCGCAGGAATACGGGTGAACGATCGAACGTGCCAGTTCTAGCTTAATAGGTCAGACAGCGCACGAGGTTGCATCGCGTCATCGCCAGCAATTGCATTAGAACGACAGCTGGAGACTAATGAAACACTTCCTGAGATGGATATAAGCCACGGGGCTGTCGTCGTTCCAGGACCTGTTTCTGCTTCTCGCCCTATGATGACTGGCACCACCCCCGTTCTCTCGAAGATCTACGTGTTTGATCCCCGTCCACATTTCCCTTTTCAAATCGTCGCAAAGCGATACTGGACCGAGGATTGCCTCGACGTCGTCTCCAAGCTGCCGGAGGGACTCCATACGCTCGTGTTCGTGTCCGGAAATGGAACTCACAAGGAGCACTGGGAACCAACGATCCATCGCCTCTTTGAGCACCAAGAAGAAACTCCGGCAAAGACCACTCGGTTGCATGACGCGTGGGCGCTCGATATGCCAAATCAAGGAGATTCGGCGGTGCTCAACGAGGAGGTCTTGCACTCGGTATATGATGTTTGTAAGCTGCGTGCTCTTGTGTCGTGATGATCATTCGATTGAGGGGAGTATCCAGTTTCATGGGAGAATTACACACGAAGTGTCCATGCATTTCTAGCGGGGCTAGGGACTGGCGTGGACGTCGACTTCTCAAAGCGCAAGTTGGCCCTTGTTGGCCACTCACTGGCTTGTGATGCACTGTGAGTCGGGCTGGTCTCACCGGTGTCTTGTCATGGGAGCTCACTTCAAATTACTCCAAGCTTGTTGGTGACCACATACTATCCAACGCTCCAGATTTCGTCGCTTCATCTTTTCGAGCCAACCTTGGGAGGAGACCATGCCAAAGACCATGGCTATCAACTGGCTGAAATGATAGAAAAAAGGAATGACATCTGGCGCAGCTCAGAGGACTTTGGGCGAGAGCTGAGCAAGCGTCAAAGGAAATGGGATAAGCGCATCCAGAGAATGATAGTCGTCAGTTCCATCTCGTTCCAGGTTCCCCTCATAATTGACGGTATTGTGGGCAGCAACATGGTCTTCGACCATTACCTACCGCAGAATATCCAGATTTAAAGGAGGGCGTGACGACCAAGTGTTCGAAGAGGCAACTTTGCGTGAGGACTGGTGTTCTCTGTCAAACTCGGGTGGACACGAGCGTTGACGAATGACCGTAGGCCACCTATAAGGATTGCGTGACAAAAGGTGTTGCATACAGGTACTTGCCTCACGTTTTGAAGGACATTCCGACACACATCACATACGGGAACGTCATAGACTTCATGTGAGTAAAGGCCATCCACGCTACGATGAAAACCTAGTGACCACGGACACGGACCCCACAGACCAAAGGAATGGCAACGAGACACTCTTCATTTTGGGTCGGGGGGAATCTCCAACTTTGCGAGCGCGACAATTGTCCACGGGGCAGGACACATGGTATACGCTTCGTCTCCTGTATCTCGGAATTGTCCTGCTGATCGAAGACATGATAGATCCTACAGACTCACCCAGATACCGTCGCGGACGTCCTCTGGAAATCATTGACTTCCCCCAAGAATACCGTCGTAGCAAAGCTGTAGTTAGATACTGATCAGTGGGGTTGTACTTTCATTGAAAAAGGAGAGTTGGGGTGTACAATCAACTACTGTTTCAACCACGTCACAAAATGCCCCCCGGTCGCCAGGACACGACTCCTCCTCCCAAAATACACTCAGTGCAACGTCACATTACCTCGGGACCTCGGGTTAACGTCACTGCGTGGTCATTATGAATATCTTTCTTCGAGCGAGACAATGGAGAAAAGTCGGCGAGGGAAGAGTGTTCAAATTGTGGCTAAATGAATGAATGAGGACTCTATCACCGCATAGAATCAACGTCTTCCAAGTTCTCCACGTCACCCGACACGAATCATGATGAATAATATGACGACGTGGAGCTTTCTTGTTATTTAAAACCAATATTGATTGAATAGTGACTAGTGACAGGGTCGGGATCGAGTCACTTAAATCATACAGGAAAACAACAAAAAAAGTGGGGACATATCACCCACTGAATGAAAGAAAAAAAAAAAGAACGGGTAGACAAGGAAGGCAGGAGAGTATCACGATAACGCAGATATTTGCGTGCACGCACCATTCCCCCAGTATTAAAAATGAACAAAAGACAAGAAAAACGGAGGATCCGAAAAATGAAGCATGGTCGTCTGAACACAGAACCCCCAACAATAATGTGTGACCAAAAAAAAAAAAAAAAAGCTCAAGGCTTGTGTCACTGCGGCAGAAATGGCATCGAACTTAACCCAGGAAACGCATACTGCTCAGGCGGCGAGCCGAGTGGACGCATGGGCTGGGGTTGTGCATATACACCTCCACCTGCACTCGTGCCCGGCGAAGGTGTCGGGCGAGGTTGAGGCGATCGACTTCCCGGGCCCACACTCACGCCAGACGTACCGTGGGCATGAAAGATCCCAGAGGCATTCTGTAAATGGGAGCACATTACATCAACACTAAAGATAGAACAAGGGGAAGTGCCCACGTACCGCGCTGATCGGGGACCGGCCGGACATCCGGCTCGATAACGAAGAGGACGAAGAAGACCGGCTGGGCGCATCTCCAGCGGACAGGAAATTCGGCGGATCCGAGTAAAACGAGCTTGTCCCTGACCCTGGTCCCACCGGGGTTGGTCGATTCGTGACGCTTGCCGTCAATCCATCACGAACGGCCGTCATCGTCATATAGTCTGGCACACGTTGGGATCCAGGGCGTCTGGACATAATTGCACCTGGATCTGAGGGTTTGACAGGGTTGAGAGACATGTTGCATTCCCCGGAACCAGACGTGGGCCGGTCGCATTCACCTTGATGGAGTGCATCCGCCGATGCCGGATGATGAGACGAACCCGTGTGATTGGGATGAGGATTAGAATTCGAATTGGAACTTGAATTCACGTTGTGGTTCAGATTCGTAGGAAGCAATGCAGCCACTGGATTCATGGACAGCTCATACGGGCTAAAAGCGGTGGTCGTTCCCACAGCATTCGCCATCGTGGGTGCGGAGATTTGTCTCAGCCACTCTTCAAATTCCAGCGATTGGGAATCCGAGGCATCGTTGTTCGGTGGAGCGGAACTTGGTGGTAAGGAAAGGATGGTGCAGTCAAGACAGAATGAGCATGATGCAGGGTTTGTGCATAACGCGTATGCGCCACCGGGGGCGATCGGTGCACTGTTATGTTGGCTGCATCCCGGACACCGACACGAGTCACCACAGGTACAGGAAGAGGGAAAGACACCTGGCGTCTGCCAGGTTTCAAAAGCAGATTGCGTGCCTGGAAGTGCGTTTTGCTGGACAGGTGGATGCTGACGGGCTGGCAACGCACGCGCGTCTCCCGTTTGTGGATGATCTGATGAATGTATGTGCTCATAAGCTCGACCATATGGGCTGAAATACATGTTTTCGTGCGTGTGGTGGCGGCTGCTGTGGCTGTGTGGAACACTAGAAGAGGGGTCATGGAGTGGCCCATCATTGCGGGAGGGACGAGGGAGGACGGGGCGGAGTTCTGCGATGCGGGCAATGACGTGAGATGAAAGGGGAGGGGGAGGATCCCTTGTGCCATGTGATGACTCTGGGTGATGTGGATGATGTCTCTCCGGTCTGAGGACATCTTGATGGTGAACGGAGGAGCGACGCCGACCAGCAGGCTTGCGTGGCACGCTGCAGTCGCACTGTTCGCCTTTGTTACATCTACAGCCGCTAGGAGACGTTTCACCTTGTGAAAAGTCAATACTGTGGACGTTGGCGGTGAAAGGATGGCGTGTCGAGCCTACCGCTATTGTCAGAATCAACTGATCCGTCAGAGACTGCGGGCAATATAGCGATCGCTTCCAGGTCTTCAGGGAGACCGTGCGGAAACGTAGCAACAGCCGGCAGTTTGGTTGCCCCTGAAAATCTGCGGTGAACGAGGCGGACATGAAGGGACCAAGGAATTGCAAACCTTTTTTAGAGTGGGACGACTCTGAGAGAAGGTGGGAGGACGTGTCTTGTAGGCCACACAGACACTTGACATGTACTTGTTTAGTTTTACGAAGTTCTCTGCAGTGGTCGCACTGTGTGACGGGGCGACCCTTTTTCTTGATTTCGAACAAGGGACGATCGGTGTGTTTGCAGGCTGAGGATCGATGTCCCTTTATGCAGGTTTCACTAGCAAGGACCACGTGATGAGGTGTAGGAGATAGAGATCAAAGAGGGGACATACCACGCATACTTCTTATCGCTGACGAGAACCTGATTGGAGTGAAGTGGGGGTATGGGGACGACGAAGAGAGGGCGTACCATTGTGAGAGAGGGCTCGAGCACGCCGAACGGGGTGGTGGTCGGACACCACCCGTGACGTTGATCTGCGAGCTATGAACTAGAGACCATCGAGACGGTGATTAGAAGGTATGGTATTTAAACACCATGCACTGATTGTTGGGAAATGAGGGGAATGGTGGTTTTGGACGGACGGATGACCCGGTTCAAAAAGGCGCACAGGAATTATTCATTCGTTCTCTCAGCCACTGATACCAAATAATTACAAACTATATGTGACATCGTGACTGTTACTGTGACTTTCAGTGAGTGATTTCTGCCAAAGGAGTCCTCGTCCTGAATAAAAATAATTCTTGTAACAATTAGCGGCTCCGGGTATCATACAGAAGATCCATCGGAACCCGCTCGTCTGCCTTGCCTTGCCCTTCCTTTCTGACGCAACGTTGCAACCTGCCCTGCTGCGTGTGACAGCTTGTCAAGGTTATACCGCTAGTGGCTGACAACTTTCGTTGATATAGGAACAACTCAACCGGCCCGATAACCCAAATGTGTATGCCTGCACACCAGAACTTGCTAGATCAATCCCCCTGTATGATTTCCTCTGCAGGTTATATTCTCCAGAATCAGACGAGTCTCCCAGACGCGATCAGACACGCGAAAACAACACCTCTACAGATGGGAATGGCATCCAAATCGTGCCGTCAAGGGTATTAAATTCATGCCGCTGGCTTTTCGGCGTGCAAAGTACTTGATTGCATTTCAAGACATGCCCTCTCCCTCAGCCGCGCGCTGTTGTCTTCTCGCCTTCTTCGCCGCATTGGCTGCCGCTGCTTTGGCCTTTTTCGCCTCTGCCCGTGCCACTTTTTCTTCCTCCTCTTTTCGCTTCGCCTCCTCCTCTGCCTTGCGTTTTGCCTCCTCCGCCTTGGCTTTGGCCTCGGCTGCAGAATTCCCTCCCTTGTTCTTCTTTTTCGCTTCCCGAGCCTCTCTCTCCTCCTGTTTGATCCTTTTGATACGGGGGTCTAAACTCAGCGTGAGATCGACGAGGCCACGCAACCGCGCAGTATCCTCCTTCTTCCGTCGGGCACGCTCGGACTTGTTCTTCTTTTCCGTGTACCGCTTGTCATCACGGCTGTATCCAATCCCCGCCAGTCAACATTCCAAGCCCCACAGGTCGAAGAAAAGAAAAGTCAGGACCGACCTATCGCTTCCCTCATTCACTTCCTTGTCCAAATACTCAAACGACCGCCAACTATCAAAGTTGTACCAGAAATCGTAAAATGCTTCCACCTTTTCCTTGGGGTCGTCAGTCGACCCCAACAACGGCACCGGCGTCTTCTTGCTGAACCGCGCTCCCATCTCGTACATCGGCGCCCACATCTTGAAAAAGTATTCGGCACCGTTGGCCTTGCTGCCCTTGAAATCTGCCACGGTCGGTGCGTCTTCTTCGAGCGCTAGATAATAGGGATCGACAGAGTCAAATTGTCTACGTCGCTCGGGGTTTGTCAGCACCTCGTGTGCTTTTTGGATGCATTTGAAAAATGCGTCGTCATTGGTTGTGTGGGATTGACCGGCTTTCTTGTCAGGATGGTGTTTGAGCACCTTTTTGCGATCTACGATACACGGGCACACGAAATCAACGTGGCAGTGTGATGAGTGCGTGAGGAAGGATAATGAGATCAGGATCGGGCAGGGCGGAGGGCAGGTTAATGCGTACGGGCAATTTTGATCTGTTCGGGTGTGGCTTTGTAGCGCAAATGAGACAACCCAAGGACCTGGTAGTGATCTTGTTTCTACAAATACGACTCTCAGTATCAAACCGCAAACAGGATATGAAACGATGAAGCAACGTTGCGTCGAAGCGGCGATTACTGAGCGGGAAACGGGCCAGCGGGGAGAGGCAAGAAAATAAGGCGCAAGAGGCCGGCGAGTCCGAGGGAGGTGGACGACGAACCTTCCATTCCTTGGGATCAAGCAAGGCCAACTCTGGCGACTCTTGTTCATCACCAACCCCAAGGTCGTCTTCCCCATTGAGTTCATCCGCACGGAGGGCCTCGATGCGCAGCCGGTCTTGTTCGATCAGCTTGTCGTACGCATCGAAGGAGAGGTTCTGTAGTGCACGGCGCACATGTGCGAGATAGGCGGATCCAGCGGGGATGAGTCTGCGCTGGACGACGGCTGGCATCCTGGCGTGAGCAGCATGGCACGCAACAACCTAGATGGGTGCGACGTACGAGCCAACCTGTGGGCGGGTTGCGAGTCAGGTGCAGCCCAGTTTTTGGGGAGTGCAGGTAAGACGGTGACGCTGGCCATCGTCCAAGGCGAGATACAAGAACTTGGTTTTTATTTTCTCCTCGAGGCACACACACAATATCCTACTATCAGGAAGTCACGTGCTAGTAATATCCACAAGCTCATTTCCTTCCCCTCCGTCTCTCGCCAAATCCCCTCGCCGGCCCACCCTGGCCCTGGTCCAGCTCTGGCTCAGACACGGGCCTAAGTGGATCGCGCACGATACCAGAACACGAACCACCAAATATCCGATTTCGGGCCTCTTGGTATTGTGCTTCGCGCTCGGCCAACGTACCCCTCGGCGCAGGGGACGTTCCTCCTGAGTCCGGTCCAGGTGAGGTCAAGATTGGAGTCGACGATGAATTGTTGGTGGTGGTGTGCGTAATGGGTCGTTTTAGAATACGAAGCGCAGGTTGGAGTGCAGCAAGCGGGGGTGGTGGCAAGCCTTTACCCGTATTTGCGGATGCGACGACGAATTCGGGCATCGGTGCTCTTTTGTTACTGTTTGAGCATCACGACGCAAGTGGACCATGCCATGTTACACTGCAAGGTCAGCACCAACGCGTCAAAGAGGATAGCACAGGGAACTCACGCTTCCTCCCAGATCGTACTGGTGTCTTGTTCGACTTCCCTCTCCTCAGAGGGTGTCCCACACGCCCCATCTTCATGTCTTTGCTTTTCATTTCCATCCCTTTCTTGTTCCTCCTCGTCGTCATCCTCGTCGTCCCAGTCATCGCGCACGACCTTGGCCTTGGCTGCCTGCGTCAAGTTTGATGTCCGCGTCGCAAATGTCAACCCTTGTCGTCCACTACCCTACAATTCCCGCACCGGTCAGTGGGACAGCCGTGGGTGTAGACGTGGGACCTCTGGTGCAAACGGAGACAACGCCAAGGCTTACCTGCGGGTTCTCGTCCCACACGTCATTCTCGTTCGTCTTCGCCATCGCGCCACGTTTCGGCTCTCTAGTGGCTCCACTCAATTCTTCACGGGGCCACCGAGAGGAATAAAAGTACAACGCGCTGGTCGTTCGGGTATTGGCGCTGTAACGGTATGACTTTGGGCTATTCCTCACGTTCGCTGAGTTTGAAGTAGGTAACACCAGAGTAAGTACAAACACATTCTGAAACCCTATTTCCTTCCTTCACGCTGTCCTAGTGAGCTCCGCGACCTCGTACAAGTACGTCCCGAGTACCTTGGTCTGACACAGTCATCGTCAACGACTGACAACGAACACAAGCCAGTCGGACGTACCCCTTCGATAAAATTGGACAGGTCCAACTTTTCGTTCGTCGAGCTTCATCAGTCACAGCAGGTCCGCGTGAGCGACCACGGCATGGACAGAAAACTACGTACTGCGCCCCATCATCCGACCGACCCATCGGAAGTAACAACACGTTCACACCCAGCTTCTCAGCAAACGTGAGCGTCACAGGAATAGATCCCCCCTCGCGTGTGTAATCCGGCGACTTGTTCCAAACCGCCTAGTTCACAATCCCTCAGTGACCAACTTGGAACTCACATGCTTACATGCCAACCCACCTCGATGGCTTTCTTGGCCGCTTCAAAGTTCCAATGGTTAACGTCCGCGACCCAGGGTTTGCCTCCATGGAGGTACTCGACGTTCATCTTGTTCTTGCTGTTCAGCTTAGCAAACTCGGATTCAATGTAGGCCTTCACGAGCGGGATAACGGAATCAGGCGTTTGCGGCGGAACGAGGCTGTACTCGGAATATGAGTACGTCGATCACAAACACGATCGATCGATGCACATCGTCTCGAGGGAATCGCAATACATACCGAAGACTAAACTTTCCTGCCACTTTGGAAGGAATGACGGTCTTGGCACCCGGTTCGGAGAAGGCACCTTGGATGCCGTGTAGGGAGAGCGATGGGTTGCGCATGCGGCCCATAATTACAGTTTCTTTGTGATCTGACAGTGCAATCTGTCAGGAACCCATGAGGAGTCGTCCCTGGCTGTTTGAAAGAAATGGTCATACCGATGCACCAGCTGCTTCGGCAACGTCAGCAACAGAATAATCCATCTTGGTGTACAGATTACTAGGAATATGAATGGGTGATCCCAGAAACGGCCAGAGGAAGACCTACATTTCATTCTCATCTGGCGGTGGCACCATCGCATCGACACCGGGAATGAGAATCTGACCATTGTGATCGACAAGCTTGCTCATGAGCTTGATGAGATCGGTCATCGGTTCGTGCACCATACGTCCAAACAACCCAGAGTGGAGATCTTGTCCTGGGCCCGACACATGGATGGCAAAATATGCAATGCCACGAAGACCGTATGTCAGTGCAGGTGTGCGGGTGTTCAACCAATAATTGTCCGACTATGTCATGTCATCAACACGATGGAGGAAAAACTGGAAAGATTGGCACGCACGATGCAAACACAGTCGACGCCCTTGAACCACTCCGAACCCTCGGCCACTTCCTTTTCAATAAGCGCATCCAAACCTTCACTCCCGCTCTCTTCCATACCCTCAAAGCAGAATCGGAGGTTCACAGGGAGCTCGAGGCCCTGCGCGTGATGCGCCTCCAGCACGTTCAGCCAACCCATGATAGGTCCCTTGTCGTCCGTCGCCCCACGACCATACAGCTTGTCGCCCTTGTCGACAAGCGTAAACGGATCCGTTGCCCATCCATCCGATTGGAGTGCCTAGCAACCACGAACACCATCGCAGTCAACGAGTCATCCTCAGCTCTTTCCAAACGTGCATGGCCATAAGGAACGATTCAACTCACGGGTTGTACGTCATAGTGTCCGTAGATGAGCACAGTAGTCTTCTTGGGGTCCTCGCCTAACCTTCCGAGGATCGCAGGGGGGAGATCCAACTGCTGACCCTGCAGCGATTGCTGTCCAAGGTCTTTGAGCACCGTCGTCACACCGAGCCCTTTGAGTTGCTTCTCGAGCCAGTGGCCCATCGCGATCGTCTCCTTGCGATAAGCCGCATCGCAACTGATACTAGAAAGGTCCAAGTGTGAAGTGATCAAGATCAGATCACAGATCCTGGAGAAATGGAATACCTTTTTATCTGGACGGCGTCGGCAAGGCGTCGTACAAATTTGCCCGCATGCTCGTCGACGTACTTGAGGAAGTACGGGTGACCAGTCATGATGTACGATATAGATGCGGCAGAAGTTAACTTGAAGGCTCACTGTCACACGAACTCTCGTCTGTGGGGAGAGCAGAAGCAGGAGACTACTGTTACAGTTTACTACGTGGCATGTGACAGAAATCACTTCCAGGTTACCCTAGTAAGAGCAAACGGCCTAGATTTCATTGGTGTACCAACAGAAATTGTATTCATGCCAGCCTGACCGAGTAGCAGTAAAGGATGCCGCAAAAGCGCCATGATGATGATGTTAGGGCGGCTCGGATGTCAACCCTTCATGCAAAAATTGGAAGATGAAGGGGCGGAGTAAACATGGTACTACTGTCCGAGCCCCACGCATCAGGATATGTCCATCCTATCGCCCACTCGACCATTCCTCACTGCAGGACCTGACGAGACGGCACCTGAAAAAGACAGGTCTTCCTCGTCTATCACAATATCTCCAACAAGGTCTGGCGGGAGCTGCGACAAAAATTCTCGATTAGCTGCTTTGACATCATCCTAATGAACGTAGCATATCAGCACACGAGAGCATTAATCTCGGTGGAAGAGTCGCACTTTGATATCATCCATCCAGGGCAGAACTGGCGCCGGACCGTCACATGCTCGCGAGTAAAATAACAGATATGGCCCAGCACCAAGATGAAGCCCTGTCTGGTCATTGAGAACGGTGTACTCGGGAACCTATTAAATGCATCAGGATAATCTTCACACTAACAAGGTCTTCTCACCTTCTCAATCAACGAGTCTGCAATCTTCCACCAGCAAGATTTGTCGTGTACATAAGAATACAGGTGTTTCCTGCCACACAGGCCGTCGTGCACAAACACCACCCGTAGATCATACTGAAACAAGGAGTCGAGTATGCCATATGTGAAGGATGACGAATTTAATATACCTTGAATTGTTGCAACTCCTCGCACTCGAGAATTGTTTCGGCTTGAGTATGCAGTAAATTTATCTTCTCGTCGGTTGCTGTAGACAACACCATCATCACCAATACAAAAGATTCGGAACAAAAAAAAGTTCGAACCTTTGATCCCGTCTTCAATGGTAGTCAAAATATTTCTTAGCTTCCGTGTCGTTGCCTGGATCGAAACTTCACGTTCCAGATCGTCCTGGGCATCAGCCACGTTCTCAAAGTAGAATATGGCAGACCGCAAGCCCTTCAGCGTATCCTTGTTCTACCGTCAAGTCAATCAGGGTATGTAGACAGCATCACAGACGACGACTTGCATCAAAATTTGTCAAAGTGTCTTTGTGCAAAACGAGTTGTTGCACCTCTTTTAACATTTCCTGTTTCTTCGCACGTTTCGCTTGCGCAAGTTCGACGTTCTCTCGCAGGAACTGGTCAAGGTATATCGACTTGGGATAGGTGAATGGTTTTTTGTCCAACCCACTCCCACTCGCAGAGGAACTTGGCGTCGATGACGAGCGGACGAGCTCGAATGCAACTACTTCAGAAGGCTCGAATATGACGCGCTGCTTGCCCGGATCGGACTGAGGTTTCGATAATTGTGCAGAAAGGCGTCCGATGAGATCGTTGGACTCCCCACCATTGACGTCAATCGGGACGATGGAGGTTTCTTGGAGGAGTTCGCCGGGCTCACTCATACCACTACCATATTGGAAGTGCAGCAGCCGTGGTCTGGAGAACAACTGTGTAAGGACTCTTTTGGCGCAAAAAATAACTAGACATTACTTAGGAAGAGGCTGCCCGGTATGCGCGAACTGTTCTATGAACGCCTGTTCAAGAGTAGCTGAAAGCCTAGCAAAGAATTCTGAACATCTCTATCAATCCTTGTCAACAAACAAGACATATGGATCGTACTTCGCGATAATTCTCCCGGAGGCTGAGCTGGTTTGTCCCAGGGCTCTATATTGAACGCAGGTAGCCGTTTATCCACGTTTAGATCACACAGGCGAGCAAGATCCATATGTGTGAATATCTCGCTGAGGGCCCACAATGTAAAGTCTGCGCATTGTCATGAGTCGTTTCTTGCCGTTTTCCGTGTAATACACACACGTACCTGGACCGCTCATCGGGGGAGCTGCTTCCTCTTCATTTGCGGGCAAGGGTGGACGCCAGGATGCCATACGTTGCCTCACTTGAGGTACGTAGAACAGTCCCTGGATGATACTCGTGGCATATACCATCGTGTGCATTGAAGGACGCAGTACCACAGGGCTGAGACATATTCAGCAACGTCAACAGATTCAAATGCATGACAGAGTAGGACTGACCATCCATCCCTCCGTAATTGCTGCTCGACCGGGAACGGCTCGAGTGCGTCCGTGTCCCCCATCGTCTCCAAGCTCGCTTCGATGGCACGGTTCAAATTATGCAAATAATTCGCGTCATTGCTCTCGTTTTGCTACACAGGGGCGAAATGTGAGCAACGCCATGCCGACTCAACCAATGAACACCTCACATGTGATGGAACGATCGCCCAGTTTGGATCTGATGGGCGTTCGCTCGGACCAAACACGGGCCGCTCCGATTGCGACAAAGCTTGCATATGGTCCGACTGACTTTGACCCTGGGATGGCGCATACACCTGGGAGAGCGACTGCGACTGCGACTGTGCCTGTGTATACGATGGTGCATACGCCTGCATCTGGGACTGCGACCCAGAATGCAGCGTGTTCATCGATTCCTGCATTGCGCGCTGTAGATCCGGGTCGTCTTCCAACGTCAAATCAATGGGCGTGTTTGGTCTTCCGCCGAGCGCCGAGGATGCATCTAGCCGCGTCTGAGAGGATGACGTCTGCGTTTGCGTCGGTCCTGTCGACCAGCTCGATGTGCTGGTTCCTGCGCCTTGAATGGCGGGCCATCCATGGCTCTGAATCTGGCCAGGCCCAGGTGGGTGTCCGATGAGCTCCTCCCCACGTTCACCCTCGAGGAGCGCCCCAGCCGCCTTATCCACGTTCCCATCGTACTTTCTCAAGATCCGTCTTGCGACCTCGCGGTCGAACCCGTCGCCCATGAGACCGGTCAGCATGTCGACCGTTTCCTCCTCCCTCATCTGCTCGGGGAGCAAGTGCATCTTTATGTCTCGGTGGCGTCTGTCTGCAATCGAAGACTTTCGTTCTGATCGTCGTTGGGACTGGGAGAGTGGTTCCGATGCTTGCTGAGCGATGAGATGTCCGCCACTTGAAAGTTGTTGTCGGACGTGTCAATAGAGTGCGTGTGAGCTCACACGGGGTTCCAAATTTCCTTGCGTTCGTCGTGAATGTTCCGACTTTGAATCCGACTCTATCGTCGTCCGACTTCGCGTCGATTCCCCACTGACGACGGTGACAGGTAAAGATGAGAGTTGCGCCACAGGCGCCACAGACAACAGTGGCTCAGCGGTGCCGGAACCCTAGGGTTTGATTGCCTGCATACATACATTCTGAATTATATTACGCGGTATATCATACTATTAATCGGTAGCGTAATGAGACATCTCGTCAGTGATAGCTACAAGGCCGTTGGTCCGCATACAAAAAATGAGAGTTGTAGTGTGGAAGCACACCACATCCGAGACCGGAAATAAAAAGACGGTTAAAACACGGATGGGTAAGGTGAGTAAAAAGAACAGATGGAGGGTAGGGTGAAACAACATCACAGGCATATCAACGAAAGCGAGGCGAGGGATGTGGGGTAGACAGACATCTCTGCGCAGAGTAACCGAAACGGAAAGGAAATGTAGGTGTCCGAGCGCTCAACAGTCCAAGCCTCACATTTATCTGGAATAACTTTCTTTATGAAGGCGGCGGTGCCGGATTATCTGTGAACGTCCCAATCACATCTACGTCAGTCACACAGCGATCGCCAGCCAAACAGATCATGATTCACCTACCATAGATGTCCCCATACTGCCCACTCAAAAACGACCCATCCTGTCCCTGCGGAGGTGCACCCGATAAGGGCCCATATGCTATCCCCATCTGTGGAAACGATGTATAATCGTTCCAATATTGCGGATACCGTCCTCCGTTTGCTGCCCCATACCCAGCTTGCCCACCTCCAACTACACCACCCGTAGAATGCCCGTTGGACCGCGTCTGTCCAGGTTGGGACGACGCCAAACTCTGAGGTAAGCGTCGGTCATCGATCAAACCCGTGCTGTACATCTGAGGCAACACAGATGTGGACAATGTCCCAGGGAATGGCACGTACGTGGCACCGTCCGAGGGCCACGGGTAATATGAGGACTGAGTCGTGGGTAACGGTGTCGCCGGTGAAAAATCACTTGGTTGTCTTGGTCTTGTCTCCTGCGGCACCGCAGTAAACTGTGTCGAGCGCCAAGGCTGGGCGTACGGCTGGGATGGGGCAAGAGAACTTCCGGTGGAGGACGAAACATGCATCTGTGAGCGCTGGTATGCATCGTCCGAGTCGGCAGCATGCTCGGCGACACGTTTCTGCCGTTCTTGACCATTCTGATGCGCAACAAGCTGTCCGAAGTGGGCGCGTTTAGATGTGTCCTGGTTCAGTGGATCGCACGCCCTCAAGAGCTCGTAAGCTCGGAGCGCCGCGGGCCAGACAACATCCATGTCTTGCAATGCATCCATACACTTGGCCAGCCCCATTCTTGCTTGTGGATCGTCTGGGTAGACTGACACTTGTACAAGCATATGAACCTCGTGTCAAGGTATATATAATGATGCCCTTACGACTCGTGACCTGCATGATAGCAGCGGTGAACACATAGAAAGTGAGAAAGACAGGTGCACGTTGAAGGCAGTATTTATCGCGATACAGGGTCACTGGAGTTCTCATCAGCATCACCGCAATATTTGCGTGCGACGGCAACCAACCAATGGACGCGATATGATTTGCCGCACCAACGCAAAGCTCGTAATGTTTCTTGCTAGCAGCAAGGGCATCTGCGTCGTCCCCATTTTCAGATTTGCTAAAGTAGCTTTTAATTGCATATTTCTGCTGAATCTTCCAATGGTACGCACTGCTTATTCGACAGATATACCTGCCGAATGCTGAAACATGACCAGTAAATACTCAGAATGACGGCAAAACATGACGAATGCTCACAAAGGTCGATGCAACAGCAATGTCGTGCACCAATACTTCATTTGCAAGGTCAGTACGTGTGGCAACAGTACCCTTCCGCTACCTGCGGGACTCAAGTTGCCCATCGAGCCATACCGCATTTCGAAACGCAAATGTTCTGGAAGGTCAAAATACCACTTGTCCAGCAAGGCTTCGAGGTGCATTGACTCGGAATGTCTCGAGGTTGTGGTGCGAATGGAATAAATCGACTGCACAATCTTGGACAGGATCGCGGCTGTATATCATGCATCAAAGGAAGGTCATCAAGATTTCGTATGCCTGACTCACATAGCGTTGCAGATGCACTAAAACATGACAATACACGACCCGGAACGGGAGGCGCCAGTCCGGTACCAGGTCGATATCCGTGCCCCTTCGTATCAGGAGGTAACGAGGGATGTAGCACCCACATTTCCTGTTCGTCCGACTACCGCAAAGAAAGGAGAAAATGACACACCATCCAAATCAAAGGAGATGAGACACACCTCTTCGATACTAGGGAGTTGTGTATCGTAGTCCCACTCGAAAATAGCCAAAGGTCGTCCAATGTACGTGCTCACGTAACCGTCCAAAACAATACATCCCCACCAAATCCGCCTCCGTTCTTGCAACTCGCGCGGACCGAATAATCGTCCCATCCCCACACGAGCCCAGCCGTCAGCGACCCTGTGCATGCCCAAGTCTTGAGCCATCCGTACGGCCATCCCTGTGTAAGCCCATGCTTGTGCCATTGCACCGATACCAATTTCCCGGTAGGCAAGGAGCAGCAAAGACTGCACAGTCGAAGGCATGGACGATGCGTATGTATTATCGAGCAGGTTCTTGGCTAGGAGGAGGAAATCATCTCCTGCTGTCCACATTGGAGTGGTCTTTAGGGGGTATGGAGATGTCGGTGTAGAACAGAGAGGGGGAGAAGATGACGATGAGTAACGAGCAGCTATGGAAAACATGGAGAGTAGTAGAAGAGGAGAAACGTGGCGTCGCTTGCCCTGTGATGGGACTGGCGCGCTACCTGTTCCACCCTGCGCCCGCTCAGATGAGGGCGAAGGACTATCGGTTGTTGGATTTTGCATGCTAGATGTAATCATTATAAATATAATCGGGTTCATTTTGCATTGATCTTACCTACGGTAACCTTCCCAAAACGCATCTTTGTGGATGACCGGGAATGCGGCGTGGACGTAGGTGAAATAGAGTTGAAGCAAGTGTTCTTGCATTGCTGGTTCTGGCAATAGCACTGCTAAATCACCTGACAATACAGTGGTCGTAAGGGGACGGTACGCGGAATTCGCACTCGTCGGGGCCGTGCTGCCCTCGATTGTCATAGAGGACGACATTGGCATGTTTTCGGGAAGTGGGGGCCAAACCCGCGCTTTGGGGAAACGCCTGACAAAGAGACTCTGTCGGTAGAGAAAGTAACTAGATATAACCAGCAACCTACCAAATCCCGCCCTCGTTTCTTGCTTCGTTTTTTGTGTTGATGCCCAGAAGGTACAGACCACTGGCCTTGCCGTGATACCGAACTTGCTCATCCTCGTTCAAGCTGAGTTGACCGACAGCATCCACAACGTCATCCTCGCTGTCAGAATCAGTGCTTGTAGCCATGTAACCAGAGGCATATCCACTGCCAGATGCATAATCGGTATTCGTACGAGCAGGTGAGAGTCCTGAACTTGGGCTGTCATTGCGGGTGAAGGGAACTCCTTTGGGGGAAGAGCTACGACCATCTTCCTCACCCTCGTCAACGCGGCGTCGCTGTCGCCGAACGTGAAATCCACCCGAGAGGTGAATAGACGTATCTTGACTTTGCAGCGAACGTGGAGGATGAGGATCATTGAGTGAAATTATATTGGAAATGGTGGTAGAGGAGGCGGACGGTCGGATTGGTAGTAAGCACGCTGACGATTGAAGGGAGGAAGCAAGCAAGGCGGCAACACTGTCTTGCCACTCATTTGAAGGACTAGAGTAGAAGAAGAAATGTTCCCGAAAATCAACTTGCGCGTGATTAATACTTACTGCGTAGAATGGAGGTCAATGCCCCCCGCATTTTCCTGAGCATGCGCGTGGGATCGTACTTTGATGTTGCCACTTTTGCGACCTTTGACACCGTACGGCGACGAGTCAACACGATTCAAAATTTCTCTTGCGAGTACATCCTTTTGTTTCGGGTCGGATGCAGAGCACGGATGAGATTGTCGTCAACACTTGCCTTTCTCAGGACGGCGAGAACAGCCTCTAGACTGTTGTCGATCTCTGGATTGTCCAAGTCGTGTTTCCCAGAAGAAGTGGTCCCATTGTTTGATCTCTTGGCTCTCTCTGCCTCCACGGCCAAGAGGATACCAAGGAGGGCCTCGGTCTGGTGCAGCCGGGCCTCGATCGCGTCAATGTAACCCTTGGGTGGACCACGCTTTCGGGAAGGGCCCAAGAAGGTGCATGCTAAGACACCAAGGTACGTTAGTGTCGGAAGCGAAGGTCCGGATCATGGTATGAAAAAGTGATAAGAGGGAGTTGAGGTAAAACCACGATACATAGCCAAGTGGGGAAGGGCAAGGGATTAGAAGAGACGAGGTGGGATGAAGATTACGGCAGACGATAAGCCGGACATTGTAGGGCGGGAATGCGGATACGGTCGGAACCGCAGGAGTGTGTTTTTGCATTACGTAGGCGTACGTTGATATGAATGTCACAGGGGGTGACCGGACCCGTGGAGAGTCGTGGAGAGTCGTGTGTGGTACGGCAAACGTGAGATCGAGTAGAATACAAGGAACGGGAGGGAAAAGAACAAGTCGACGAGGACGGTGTGGCTCATCTGTCAGAAATCACGAAGAGGATGGGGGAGGATAGACAACTCACGGGTGCCGAGCATGATGCAACTCTTGCAGGCGCCACCATCGGCAGCTCGCTCGCACTTGCACTTACTTTTCCTGCACTGATCGCATGCTGCGACAAGGGAGGGAGTGAGAGGGAGAACAAAGAAGGAGATAAAACCTGCCTTTGCTGCTCCTGCGGCGGATGATGCGGTCAGACTGTGTGGAAAGTGGACCGGAGGCGGCCGAGCCGGGGAGGTCGCTGAGCTCGTCTGGGTCCTCGTAGTCGTCGGGGAAAGAAAGTGCATTCATCTCGAGGGGGATGTTTTGTGGATGGTGAGGAGGACGTTTGTGAGACCAGGAGTCCTGTGAATGCGGCTGTGGTATGCCAAAGCGGAATACGGCGGGGTCGCGGGGCGGGGAGAGGGGCGGGTTGGCGGTATGAATAGGGTAGGAAAAGGAAAATGCTGGGAGCGGGGATGGAGGGGGGGCGGGAGGGGGGGACTCGGACTGGACTGAGGGGGGGGGGGAGGCAGAAGAGCCTGAGGGGGGGAAGAGGGCAGGGGTAAGGAAATGGTCAGCGTAGGGGCCAAATGTCATTTGGGAGAGGAGGAGGGGGAGAAGAGAATGGAGACATTTGTGATACTTGAGTGGCCCAACTTAAGCCCCTTTTGCGAGGCTGAGTGATTTCAGGATATGGTTAATAGCTTACCTCACGACTTCGTCACGGTTGAATTGAATTGAGTCCCTAGCTGGAGAGGCGAGGACGGGTCAGGACGGAGAGCTGTACTTGTCAATCAATTGTATGGCTTGTACCCTTTCAACTTGGCGTTTCCCGGACCACCCGGTTTCTCAGCGCTCTCGGTCGTCGCTCTCCGCTTTTCTCACCGCTCTGGAACATTCATCCCTGCTTCGTCCCATCGGATTCTTTCAATACCCGACTCTTGCGCTCTTCGCACTCTCGCGTCTCCGCCGCAGGCTACCCGTCGAGATGTACACTGTTTTTGTTACGCAGTCGACGCATCCCCCAACTGAATTCCCAGACTTCCCAAGATCAACTGATCATCATGTTGTAGCATGAAAGACTGCATGAACCCAACGATTCCAATCTCGCTCCAATTCAAATAACTCAGCGGGCGGTCCGAGGACCTGCCATCTCCAACTCCTCCTGTGATTGATCTGCTGGTGTCCCACAGAGGCGTGTCCCTGTTGACCACCCCAACTCAAGGCTTGTCCATATTTGACTCTTCTTGTTCACCCTCACGTTTCGTCGCCATGTGTTGCACGTGTCGATCGAAGCATTGATTGCCATAAATGGAACGTCAGCCAGGGCTAGCTGATGTAATCTCGCAATGTTCCCTCGCGGCCTGACCTCACAAAACATTGACTAGTCGCTTCAAGTGAAACCTCCTACCCGAACGCACGTTACGATAGCCGCTTTGCGATCGCACCTACAAGTGTCACTTTCACGTGTCTTTCCTTAAGTTCACAGGCGTCGGCTGTTCTACGACACGTATTTTCTCGCGACCAACGACAAGCAAGCGATCCACCTCCAAGTTCAATTGCGTATCCATCCCGACTCCTGATCTTCGGTTTTCTACGTTTGCGTGAGACATAGGACCGTATCAACGACACAATCTGTACGAGCAAGCTATCCTGACGACAGAACAACTGGGGCTCCGACTATCGCACGACCAAGGGCATGCGCTTCACCTTGTGTCAACGGCATCTATTCAGAACCAGTCAAGAGGGTGTGTCCGATGAATCGGAGAACACACCCTTCGGATGCTTCCCTGCTTTCGCAGCCCGCAGGCAATGTTTCTGGCATTCGTCTTAGTCCATCAGCGCTCACTAATCTTTCCATTCAACCCTCAAGATCACGTCAACTTTGGCTGCTATTGGAAAGCATCCGAGGCTTCCGCCATCATCATGACCAATCAATTCAATTCCCTATCGAGACCACTCGGCCTCCGTACGCCGCGCGCTGAGGGTGGCCGACCCTACGCGCTAACCTGGATGGCGCACACCATAACTTTGCGTTACGACCAATGGTGATGTATCCCGGATCCATTCATCTTGGTCATTTGCGTCATTCATCCGATCTTCTACCGACTAGAAACGCGTACGATGCCCTTAATTGGCTCACAACCATACCTGGCCCTCCAATTGACTACTGCGTCCCGGTGAGGGTACTCTGCCCCATCCGTTCTCTATTCTCTTTCCTTCCACGAAGAAAACATCCTCGCCTACTTCTACCCCGTGGCGTGCGGACATCCAAGCGTGGACCCTCATTTCCGCGACCTTCGCACGAAATCACAAACGCTGTGCCGTGAGTCACCGTATACTTGTGTATTTCGCGTTTCAGATTCAAATCGTCGCTACGCCTGGCGAGCGTCGTTGGACGAGGGGTAACAGAATCCGACGAGGCACGTGGAGAAATTCTCGACATTGAATCTTAAAAATTTCACCCTCGTATCCGCGTGGCTTATGCGCTCGTCGGAGCAGGGTCCTCGGCGGACAAGCATTTACAAGGGTCGGTGTGCTCGGTCATGCAACTTTCAGCCTTGCACGCCGTAACCTGCATAGTGATGAATAGGGAGCTAACAGGGAATTATCAGATAACAGGGTCAAAGGCACTTACCTCGCACCCTGCTTACATCGCGCTATACCCAGCTGAAAGCGCCACGCTGATGCGGCTTTGCAAGTCCGATCAACAACGCACTTTGTTTGAAGAGTGAAACTAAAAAAAAAGGTTGTGGCCGCACCTCTTCGAGAAATTTTGCTCCCAGGACCTAATCACCACTTCCTCTCACCTTCCCCTTGCTAAAGTAGCCGAACACTGCACCGTGTGAACCGGGGAAAGGCTTCCCCTCCGCGGAAGTTACTGCATCTTCTTTTTCGATAAGTTGTGTTGGTCGGTACCATGTTTATTGGTATGTGTGGTGTGGGTGTCGATACAGCGTTTGACTGCGTCGCCTACGAAAGTTCTGGCTACCACCGTAGACAACCATGAGCAACAACCGCAGGAGTCGGAAAGCAACCATCGGTGACGTCCTTGATCTAGTCACGGATGCCAACACTGTCATCCTGTTCATTCATTACACCGACCATGTCCATGTGTTATTGGACGTGATCATGATCGAATGCTTGGATCGACTTGGATGAGCTGGTTGATCGATTGACGTTCGTTCGATGTGGGAAAAAGACGGACACAGAAGGAAACGCTAGATAGTGTGAACCTTGCGATAGCTGCAGATAAGCACGCGCCACATTTGACAGGCAGCCATACCAGACGATACATGATACGGTGCGTTGTCAGAGTGCTGACCGCAAATGACTTGTCCGGGAAGCTGATACACGTGAATGTGGCATGGAATAGAACAGTACATCATCGAACGAAGCTACTTGATTCGCGAGGTGCAGCTTCCGCCCACCAATCAAGGTTGTCGCGTTCATGTGCATATTTCAAACTTACTCTCTATCATCCACTATTTGAATCTTTCTCATGATGCACCTGCCTTTACCTGCCGCGTCGTGTTGGCAGAACTTGTACCCCGATGGGATGGATGCATGGCCGTCGTCATATCCATCATTCCTATTGGAAACATCAAGGACTTTCTATCATCGAACGTGGTAGAAACTGACTACATACGTTCCAAGCGGGGGTATGCGCTGTGACTGCAGTTAATGTGCGGGGACACCGGCCCGTAAGGCGACTGTTGTACTTGATCGCATATCCAGTCTCGCGCTGGGATTGCGATCTCGATTTGCCTTCATCGAGCTTTGTCGTGTCAATGGTAACACGTGCGACCTGGTCACCAACTGGAACCTTGCACTGAGACTTGGAAAAAATTCCCAAACATGTTTGGGCTTCAGAGTTTGAGTTTCCGGGACGTTGCATGTACTTACGGTGCACGCGACCGAGGAACTACTCTTTCAGTCGTAAACTCGGAGCCGCAGCTCCGAGGCCTTGGCAAGCCATTACGGCGACAGTCCATGTGGTCCGAGTTGATCCCCACGACCGGGTTATTTTACCCATCGAGAGTCCCAGGAGTTCCTTCGGCGAGTGTGGCCAAAAGAGAGAAAGGAGAAAGATCGATTAAAAACAATTTGGCTCGAACGTTGCCTAGATGAAGCACGCAGACGGGGTAGAACCGAGCTGCACCTTGTTTCAGTTTTACAAAATTGACATTATTGACATGTCGGCGCAACCCGCCTCCGGGCTGGCACCCATTGGCGTTGACACCTCCAACGACCACAGAAAATCGTCGTCGTCAAGGGTACGCTAGTGGCACGTACTAAGTACCCCATATCCTATCCTCGTTCGTCGCCGACCTACATAGGTTACATCATGATGTATGCCGACAGCCAACTCACCCTGCGCTTCGACGCCATTGCAAGCTGGCAGCGTGACAATTCGGTCTCGCCAATTTGTGAGGGAAAATAGACAGCTATGCGCTTAACCTTGACGGATTTGATCAATCTTGAAAAACAAATCCCGACTCGACGTTGACTTACGGACAAGCCATTCCAACTCGGGCATGTTGGGAGTCCAGTATCATACTCTAAACAATCCCGATCATCGGGTGAATCAGCTATGGGGGTTGTCCCTTTTACTCTCGGGTACCTTTTACCGGCAGTCCGCTCCTGCTTCTGTCGTAACCAGGAACTGCGGCACCCATGCAGGCACGGAATCTTAAGATGTAACGTGTCTAGGCTCCGTGTGTTCAGAACTGAGACGGAAGCTCGCCGATATGTACAATAACCCTGGTAGACAGCGTGCAGGGTTTTAAGTAAAGAGAGCAGCAGAAGCAATGGGACACAACAACACAACATACCGGTGGACACTACTTGAACTTGCGCTGGATGCCCATTGTCAGGCTGAAAAGACGTCCAAGAGGAGTGTACATGGTGACCCTTCCCCAAACCAGCAACAAAGGGTTGCAATGGAGAGTGCTGCGGCGCAGCATTTCCAAACAATACCGTTTGTGTTCGGACCGTCGCTGCGGATTTGGAAATGCCAGTGGGCGGAGCGGTGTTAAGCTAGGTTAGACTTCATGGCATTGATGGCAGCAGCGCTGCGTCATGGGACTTGAGCATGATGCTTCTTCCATACTTAGGCTTGAAGATAGATACTGGGAATAGGGATCACCGGAGTTCGACTACGAATGGAACTCGTTGTCAGGCATGCGTGCATCAGCGAAGGGAAGTGGTGGAGTAAATGCCATGTCGGGCAACGGACAATAATCACCACAATACATATGTATTGGCCGCTCTTGTACACAGCCACTCGAACCGCAAGTGTTGAACTTGAAATGAAGACACACTGCATGGCGTTCCTGGCAGGATGGTTTGGCAGCGTCAAAAATGCAGCAACGATACACCAAGTCAGCGGAAAGCGCTCGGGTATGGGAAAGACACGGAAAGGCAGTAGCATCAAATAAGTGTACTGGTGGTGAATAACGTTGTCGAGGATGAACACGTACTACTAGTGGTCAATGGACTGCCAGGGGTTTGCTAGTGTGAAGTCAAATATGCATTGCCCTGATCTCGGATGGACACGAATCCAAGTGATCTTTAATTTGTAACCAAGGGTCGTTAGTGCCTTGATATCATATTGTCTTTGCATCGTAGAGCGGACTGGAATGAGGGATCACCGAGCATGAATTCTAGCAGCTACACGAATACCTGGGATTGTAAGACTCTTGCTCGATCGCCACGTCGAGGCTCCGAAGACTCGGAGGAGGGAAAGCGTAGGGTCTCGAGATCAACGCCAGAAAATGTCGCACAACTATTTGATTCTGCTCAGGCGCTCGCCAAAAAGTTCCAGACGGGTTAACACATGACATTCGCCAGTGTGGTGTGTGAAATACGACTGATGGGTTGCTACGTGCGTCGTTAGTCATGATAGGGTAGAATGAAGGCAAAGGTTTTCGCTCCCAGGTCTGGCGATAAGGACAAGGACAGTCTGTCCTGCTTGTCAATGACGCGTTTCCCAAGGATTCATGAACAATGTGAGATGCAAGAGATTGTAGTGTAAACATGATTTGTGCCATCGGGAGTACTTTACTTATAGTCGATATCGGCCCGTGTGTGGTTGCTGACATGATGTCAACGCGATTTGATCACGGTCAGGTGTGATGATTGACAGTAATGATGGTGACGGCAGAGGGTGCAATGTTCGGGTCCGGTGCCAGTGCACGCAAACAACAGAACCTGTCGACGGGTGTGACAGTGGGAGCGATTTGGTGGAGCGAGGCGCCACCGTGAGTTTTGCTGTGGGATCGCTGTGCTGCAATCCAGTCTGCGTTATTGTTGTGCTGTATCTATCAAGTTGCGTCCATGTGGCGTTTGAATGGTTCTTGATCGGGACATTTGGAAGCTTAGAGGACGAGGTGACTGAAACTGAACTCTGAGTTGGTAAGTTTCACGACGTCTTGTCGAAGTAGTAAGTAAGTAAGAACTAGATTAAGCGAGGTCAAGCGTGGGAAACGGCGCCTTTGTATCGCGACCTCCATCTCGTTTCAGTTCACGGCTTATTTTTTTTTTAGTCCTCGGCCTGGCGAGGAGGTCGTCGCGGTCGATAACGAGCCCATAATGGCCACGACAACCTCCAGAATGTCACTCGACACGCCTCCCTCTCTCATCGACCTTCCCGCGTTCCCGGACCCACATATCCTTACAGGTACACTTCCCAGACTACCCGGCCTACCACCCACAGCCCATACCTTGGCTCGCCGGGTATCCTCAGACTCACAACCACCTGGACGTGCCTCGCCTTCACTCCGGATATCACGGCGCACTCCAGTACCTTTCCTTCTGGAAGCTTTTCCCGCGCCGCCGAGTCATATTCCTGGGACACCAACCAGTCTGATGTCTGGTATTCTGAACAACCCCTCCCTCCTGACATCTGCCACGAGCTGGCTGGCGGCCCCCCCTTCTGCCCCGGTGGTATCCATGGCCCCCTCTCCCCTCTCCAACTCCGCCGCCATGTTGCCTAGTTCACCCAAGTCGGTTGCCGCCGCGACGTTGTCACCGCACTGCAACCCACCTCCGTCGTCACCTCCTACTGGCCCTCTCCCGCCTATACCTGGGTCATCCCCTGTCACAGCCGACGTCTTCCCGACACAACGCGTTCCACAAACTGTCGCTCGGTCCGGGTCGATCATTGGGTCCGGTTCAGAACAAAGACCACGCTTGTCCATCGACATTCACAATCCGGTCCGTAGCAGATGTAGACAAGGTTCGTTGTCTTCACTCCGGAATCCCATATATCCAATGGGTGAACCGAGGGAAGTGATCACGGAAGTATCTTGCCTGCCGCTAGTGCCGCCCACGGATATCCAGCGATCCCCACCCATCTTTGGTTCAGTTGCTGGGAGGAGAAGCCTTGAGCGATCACAGGGTGATAGTTCTGACATTCCTCATCCATGTGTTTCTCGCGTGGCTGCTGCACCTCTTGTTCGGACAGGCGACAAGTTGTACGTTGAAGACTCGCTAGCCAATGTCGACATGAGCGATCTAAGTGCGCTCAAGTCGGACAATGAAGGTGACGATGACGACCAGGCTTCTCGTCCATTTCCGCCATGTCCGCCTATGCTCCATTCACCGTCACAAAGTGTTGTTAATCCCCCACCCATCGCTCCTTCACATGTCCACACGCCGCACAAACTGAGCAAGTCATTGGGGCATTCTGTACACCTGTCCTGTGATTCCGAGGACCTGAACTCGAGGCATGGTGCGATCTCCCCGGAGATTAAGCAGATAATTTTGGCCACTCCTCGACTGCGAAAACATTCGGCGTCTTCACGATCACGTGAGCCGAGTTCGGGCCGGAACCGGAAAGAGAGTCGAAGGGGAGTTGATACGGTGCCAGTGCCAACAAGCTCTCACCTAGTCAAGGCTCCATTGGTGGCGAAGGCGGCGCGGGTGAGAGGTGCGAATGAACGTGTTGGTGTGGGGGAGGGGTACGACTCGGATTCGAGTCTTGATTTACACACACCGCTGCCGTGAGTGAACTGTGTGTTTTGATCTTGTCGATGCGGGCTAAAGTGTTCGTAGCGAGCTGATGCTGCGTCATGGGATGTTGTCACCCAACTCGAAGCTCCTGCCACAGGGTGAAGTGAACTCGACACGACTGAGCATCATGTCTGGACTGTCCTCGTCATCTCATGCGTCCAACGCGTCGAATGTTTCGTTGATGTCGACGACGAGCACGTGTTCGAAGCATCCCAAGGATGCGCGAGATACACCACAAAGGAGGGTCAGACACCGTGATGGTAAATTGCTCAAAGGGGGCATTGGGTTGACGACTGGGCTGGGCTGGAGCGACAGGTTGGTTTCTTCTTCTTTTGTTGCTCTGCTGGAGAGGGTGGGAGGGGTGGGAGGCATGGAGCACTGTGGGGGCATCCTCGTGTTTTTATCCAGGCAGCGATCCGAGCTCTGCCGAAATTCCTTTTTTGGACATTGACTGACCGTTATCTTTTTTGTCGTAGTGAAGACGAAGACGCGCCTTCGCAGCTCACCCGACGCGTATCCTCGCTCGTCTTGTCTCGCCGTTCCTCGGTCGCGTCCTACCGCAGTAATCAGTCAAACTCATCACATCCCCTAGCCAGATCCATCTCGCACAACATCCTCCGCGAAATCGACGAACAGGAATATGAATACGATGACTTTGGCTGTACTCATCGCACGGGCCTCGCAACCAGAAGCCTCCCATCCAGAAGCAAACCCGTCAGCCGTGTCGGGAGCGTACGCAGTACTGGCTCATCTACCGGTCGCTACAGCACTTACTCTTCTTCCTCCGTTGTTCGTGCCAGGGCTGGCTCGATTTCCGAGACCAGCGTATACACCCCTTCTCTTGCTTTCAAACCGGACACCTCTGCTGACGTGCGTACAACTACTGGTCTTATGCCAGGTATCCGTGAACACGATGATGGCGTCACCCCCACCCGTGCCGCGTTCGAGCGCTCTAGTCTCGGCAGCCTCAACGGGACCTCCGGTTTCGACATTCCTCACACTCCGAGCAGCACGGCCTCTTCAGCCAGCTTTCCCTTCCCTTCCACCCCAGACAGCGGTGCCGAAATCCCGCAGCTACAACCGGTATACAACCAGGACAAGGTTCTTCCTCCTCTCCCCCTGGGTACCAGGGCAAAATACCCCTCTTCACTAAGCCTACAATCCAAAATCGGTGCCCTGCAGCGTCCCCGTTCGTCTTCCATAGCTTCCTCGGTCTCTAATAGCTCCATCCTTGCCCTGCCTTCTGCCGAAGCCAAGTTATTGAGTGCTTCTCAAACGTCTACTCCGAGGCAGTCGCTTGGGGAGCGGTCAACAAAGGCGGCTTTTCCATCTGGGTCATCACGCCCGTCTCTCAATGCCACCCCAAGGCCATCTCTGACCATACCCAAGTCACCCATACCTCTTCAGTCCGGGCTTCCCCGCCCAACTACTCCATCGTCTCAATATTCGAATGCCAGTCAGGCATACACACCTCGTCCTCTCAGGCTTGTGAGCCGTAGCTCCCCCCTCCCCCTCCCGGCCTCACCGGCTAATGTCACTCCCATTTCTCCTCCCATCCAGGCAGAGCTAAATCAGACTTCAGCCAAGGTTCTTCAGCCGGGCGAACGGTCTCCGCGCCCAGGCCAGGTGCTGACGTACAACCGCAATCTGCATGACCAGCTCAAATTACGCACCCTATCTCTAAACACCGGACCCTACCGCACTCAGGCGCCGGCTATCTCCCCAGGGGTTACTCAGGGGCTGGTCATTCCCTCGCCAGGGACCAGTTCCAGCTCCAATTCTGTCATACCGACGCCCGTCACTACTCGCTCGCAGTCACCTTCATTAAGTCCAGGCCTAGGCGGCGAAGGAGTCCGTCCGAAACCCAGGACTGGTACGGGTATGGTTTATCGGACTAACCTCAGTGTGGGTTCTCCAACTGTCAGCAGGATTAGAGTCCCATCCACTGTTTCACGATAGGGCAACGAGTCCAAGTGTTGTAATTGAACCAGAACGGATGAGAATGTGGATGGAATCTGAAATGTTGTCTGCGTCTGCTTTTTTCCGTCGGTGGTTGTCGTTCGTAGGTAGGATCCATGGTACTGCGCTATTACAGGAAATGGGCATGTTTGGTAAGATAGGGCGACGCTTTCGATGGACTTTTTTTCCTTCCTTTTCCTGGTCGTGATCATTGGCGGTTGCGTGCGCAGTCAAGTCATCACGGTTGTGCTTGGTACGAGCTTTTATTGCGATGAATCAACTCACACCCCATTGACTACGTCTCGCCCAGGCTGCTTCCCACGGTTCCTGATACCGTTCACACCGGTACGCTGCGTCGGACAAAGATTTCTCCTTCGCGCAATTCCACCGCCTCCTTCGTCTACGTGTGGGCAATTTCTGGTACCATCTTACCCCACGGTGTCGCATCAGCACATCCGTTCATATGCATATCTTCCCAAAAAACATCAACTACATATACATACGCGTACGAGTATCTTCTGTCCTCGCGCCGATTTGAAGCTTTGATCTCGTTTGCACATATTCCTCGCCACTATCCACCCCGCACTGTTGCCAATCCTTTTTTTCTTTCCTTTTTGATTTGCCACTCTTTCCACGTTTTATTTCTAAATGGGTGGATCACACATGCATATCACACTCGTATTAATTTGAACACAAATCCTTTCCTTTGAGTGTACGAGTACCACACTTTATGCTCACAAAGAGCAATTTCGAAACGCTCGCATTCTTTCGTGAAACTATGGAATTTACATCGTTTTTGTAGAATACTGAGTAAGTAAGTCACTAAGTAAGCTGCGGTAAAGTTTAGTCCAATGTAAGTTGTTGCCTATGTCAGCAATCAGTAACAATTCCAATCAAACACGACAGGGTAAGATAATTGCTATAGTGTTTGCAAATAGAAAGTAAACAAAATGTATACCTAATAGAATTTGATAAAACGAGTGTATCGACGTGTTGAGTCGTGTCACTGGCGTAGTTACCGGATATGGTAAGTCGCGGCTCGGTGTGCGCGATGTGATGAGTTGTTCTGTTCACCCGAGTGTAACTGACTCGTCTCATTTTGATTCGTCCTCGACGTCTTGGTGGGCTCGGATTGGTGGTGGTACGTCTGTGGTGATGGCTGAATGAATGGGGTGACTTAGGTACGTGTGCCGTCGCGTATCCACGCTGGTCGTACTCATCCACTGTGTCTCCAGCTAGCGGTGTCGTATCGACTCGTTTCGAGTCGCTGCGCGCGTCACTCGTTCGCCGTCCATTCCACATCGTCTCCCATCCGTCTGGATGCCGTCGACGTCGTTTCTGCGGCCCCAATCGCCTCCGACGTCTCCCAATTCAAATTGGTTACCTGTGTGACCACCTGGCCATCTCGACGTAGCGCGCTCATTTCGTCGACTCGCCCGTCCCTATCACTGCTGGGGCGCATCTCATCGTATCCGGCGCCTCCAACAACCTTTTGACTGCCCGGTTCGCCCTCGACGGATCTCGTCGCCTCCTGCTCGCTCCATGGGTCTCCTGGCGGCATATCTCGTGATCGCGCGTTCGTTTCGACGATGCGCCCGCTCTCCTCGCTCCTGGTACATCTCCCATTGTGTACGGCTCTGTGGATATCAATCCGGCGCCCCCGATCGCGTTCGTCAGGTCTCGACGCCTCCTGCTCGCCTATTCGGTCATTTGGCCTTGTAGCTTGACTTGGCAGGTATGGCTCGTCGATGCGCTCGTCTCCGTCGCCTGTAGGGCGTTCCCTGGTGCTGTGGAGGTCGCCTGGTGCAGCCGCTTCGCTGACCAGCTCGTTTGGCTGGCCTGGAGCTACCTTGGGTGAGTTTTCTACTTCCTTTTGCTCCGACCGTTTACTGATGCGATCTGATGCGCTCTCCAGGTTCTTCGGCCGCTTCCTAGCGTCCTCGTCATGCCTGGATACTCCCGACGCGTCCGCTTGGTCGCCAGTGAGTGTCTCGTCACAGCTCGCATCTAATCTTCTCTCCCCCTCGAGCTGTAAGCTCCGGAATTCTCTTGACGCGTTTCTAGGCTTCTTCGGCACACATCTAAGGTCGTCGTTGCCGTTCAATGCTCCTGTCATGACCGCTTCGCGTCCCAGGTCGCCTGGCTCGTCCTGAGTCCTCCCAGGTGAGAATTTTTCTTCTCCTGGTTCCAACCATTCGTGCGGCTGTTCTGACCCATTTCGTAGCTCGTTTGGCGTGTCCTCGGCGCCCCTGATGTGCCTGGGTGATCCCGGCATATTCGCTTCGGGTCCGACCTCGATGTCGCTGCTCATGGCTGGCTCTCTCTCCCCCTCGAGCTCGACGCTCTCGGGCCCGTTCTCGTGTGGTGGGGATGGCTCTGGGGGTTTCTCAGGTACGTCGTCGTCGACTGTTTCACCACGCTGACCATCTTCGTCGTCAGCCCTCGTCAATCGACTATGCGCCAATGCGCTCCATCTCCCCCTCGATCGACGCGTTTCGATACGTCGTCGACTGATCCGCCTTGCCGTGCGTGTCCCGTCGTGCTCCCGCGTCCTCTCCATCGACCTCTGCGACTACGCATTCGTGCGCGGGCGTCTGCTCCTCCGCCCAGTCAGTTCGCCACCTTGATTGAACTGGGTGTCTGTGGGTCGTCGTGTGGGTTTGTCGGGTGGTTTCAGCGGTGTCGGCGAGTGGTTCGGCAGGTCTGTAGGCTTCCCAGGTCGACGAGTCTTGTCGCTGTCGCCTGTGCCCTCTCTCGACTCTCTCGACTCCACCATCTCGCTCGTCTCGACCTTTGACTCGTCCCTCGTGTTCTCTGGCTGGTCGGGTGGCTCTGTGGGCCTGTCTGGTCGACTATCGTCGTTGCCCGGCGTGTTCGCGGGGTCTTCCCACGGTCTTGCGTGGTCTCCGTCAGCGGTGTCGACGATATCTGACTGGCTTGCTCCCCCTCGAGCGGCTCGCTGACGGGATCAGGTAAATGTGGGGGTGGTCGAGCTTTGCTCGCCACTCTGTGAGACTCGTCACTCACTGCCTGACTCTCGTCCTCGCCTGCTCTCTCATTGGGCGGCTTGTCTCGTAGGTCTGGCGATGCGCCCGCTGGCCTTGTGGGCTCGGCGCGTGTTGCGTACGGGTTCGTGATGTCAGCAGCCATGCTGTGCTGGCTCGCCGTCTTGACGTTCGTTGCATCCTTCTCGCGTACGGTCAGCTCGGCGCTGCCGCCGCTCACGCAACCTGTGTGCTCCCCCTCAAGCGGCGTGCTCGGGGGCGCTCGTATGTCGCGACTCTTGGCGCTCGCATCCCGACCTCTCTCAACTCCATCTCGGCGCATGGCTCCATCATCAGGCAGCGTATCTGGGGGTTGACGGAACTGTCCGCTGGCACTATGGGCTCAGCGCATTCGCCTGGGTTCGTGGTGTCAGCTGTCGTGTCGTCGACTTGTCGATTCGCCATTTGAGGTCTCTGGGGCTGGATCGTGGCTGCGCGGTGGTCTTCCGTGGCCGTGCTTTTGCCTACTGTTGTCCCTCTGCCCATCTGGTCCTCCGGCTTGATGGTGTGGGGGTTGTTGACCAGGACTGTGGCTGCATGATGGACTTCCATGGTCGCGCTTCTACCCTGCTAGTTGATGCGTGGACTGCTCCCCGGGGTCGCGAGGCTTATGCCGTCAGTCCGTTGGCGGCCCATAATCATTTCGCCTGGTCCTTCGTCTGCGGCTGTTCTCTCGTCGTCAACTCTCCCGTGCGGCGTCTCATCCACTGTCTCGCCTCGTCGACTATTTTCTGGAGTTCTTCGGCTACTCGCAGTCGCCGGTTGTTGACGCGGCGCCATCCGTGTCTGTCGTTGGGGCTAATGTTGGTTTTCACGGTCGCTAGAACGATAGCGTAGTCGGTCGTCGGTAGTGTACTCCGTGTTTCCCGCACTGCCAAAATGAGCTTGCTGCAGTAGTCGTCCGACCATTCGTGTTCTGCCAAGATTTGACTCGGAAATTTTCATGCCATCTTCGGGTTGGACTTCGTGTGGCATTCCGAGTCTGGTGACTGGATCTATTGAGCACAGGCAGGGCTCATAACCTGTAGAATACTCAGTAAGTCACTAAGTAAGCTACGGTAAAGTCGATGGTAAAGTCGATGTAAGTAGTTGCTTATGTCAGCAAATGCGTATGTAAGTAACAATTCCAATAGTTTTTTTATGCATCATGCAAATATTTTGTCACCCTATTGAGTGTATTGAGCACAAGTGTGTCCACTGTGGATAGTGGGACCGCTCAACTTCAGCAGTTAATTCTGTGAACTGCCAGATTCATAGACTCTCTGCGCTGAAAATGCACGCCGTTATTTTCCGTAATCCACCGAATGCATAAATCTGCATGGATTCAGTTGAAAAAATCACTGAAAATTCCATTGGCTTTTGAGGTGAGTTCTCGTAATTACGCTGGGGCTCGGCTGCATATACACTGAATACTAGTTATTGAACCCGTGAAAACAGGATGTTGCTTGTGCCAGACAGTCTTTGTCTGATTCAGATGGGACCGCACGAGCTGTACTCTACTAATCGTTAGTGCCTCTCGTCACCCTCTTCGCCGCTCGTGATCACAAATTGATTATGTGAGTTCTACATAATTCCAATCCAGGATTTCTGGTGCTTACCCGCGTCCTCAAGGCCCAGCTTGTATCTTCGCCCTCGTGGTCACCAACTCCAGTCCATGCATGACGTAGGGAATGGCACGAGTATAGGTATGGATCATATTATTATACCCGCAACAAACCCGCGCCGCGCAGCTGTGTCGATGGGTGTCGGATGTACGTGGCACCGTTGCCGTTGCCGTTGTTGGAATTGCATTTCTTCGTCATCATTGTTGTCGCGCCAAATGGCCCTTCAGGCCGTATGGTGGAGGTAACGGAGCGAAATCCCAGAGTGAAAGGAGCGGTAATGCTATGCCTATCAAGAAATGAGGACAAGCGCGTTGATGATGACCGTGAACTGCAACATGGGAAGAGGGACCGTGGGGGTGAAGATGAAATGCACCTTAGCGAGGGGACCACTGAGGTGGTGCTGGCGATGGTTGAGCTGATGTTCGTCCTCGTCGTCGACGGTCACGCGTTGAGTGGCGGAAGAGGGAGGAGGTGGTAGCGGGACGGACACGGGCACGGCGGTACCATCCACCGTTGTTGTCATTGCGCACGTTTTGCACGTCGACACGTTGCGTTGGCCCAGACATTGCGCACCGCGTCGAGTAGCGACAGGCACGGGCACGGGCACGGCAGATGAGCGTTGTGCGCATCGAGCGATTGCGACTACATCTCATCTTCAGACTCCGATTATTATATTGACAAGTCTTCGCGTTCTACCCTTCCTCCCCACCTCAAGCTCATCAGATAAGTACTACATTAATCTATCGAATGCTTGCAATGTCAGTCAGATTGAAAATGCAATGTAAACACCTGCTCCCGGGGTGGATCGAACAAAGGACGAATGGATGTAGCTGCTTATGTAATCAGCCGCATCAAACCCCCACGTTGCTCTGTGGCATGTACCGTAGAACTCATCTGCGTGACTAGCCTTTCGCCTCGTCGCACTGGTGGCTTTTCCGTCTACGCACAGCCAGAAACGTTTGTTACCGCAGCAACGGATCGCTCGTCATCGTGACGACGCAACCTCAGCACCTTCCGCGACGACCAAGTTGAGTTGCCACTTCGCCTTTTCTATCCCGCGATAAGATTACTGCACTGAGTACCAAATGGTGCTACCATGAACAATACTGGAGCACTATGGTGTGCTCGCGCACGCGCACTTGCGTCTTCCTCGACCCGATTTCTCATCTCGCGGTGCAATGAGGACGACGATCGACGTGGCATGCGCACGCACTCTGGCGTTCAAATTAGTGGTAACGCAACGCTCCCGCCGTACCACACACAGCGCGACCAGTTTGGTCCACGACGTGATACTTGTGACTCTTGACTACGACGACTATGTCAGGTTTGGCGCGGTCGCATTGCACCGTAGAACTCATCTGCATGTCTAGCCTTTCACCTAGTCGCGCTAGCTGCATTTTCCATCTCTACACAGCCAGAAACGTCTCCTTCATAATGATGCTGCCATTGTCACCTCACCGGATCGCTCGTCATTATGGCGATGTAACCCCGACACGAAGTTGCCAATCTGCCTTTTTTGCCCCACAACGAGATGACCGCACTAACGAACACCAAATGATGCTACCAAGGACAGTACTAGTGGCACTATGACGTGCTCGCGGTGCAGTGAGGACAACGATCGACGTGGGGGCATGCGCATGCACTGGCATCCAAATTAGTGTCGTGTAGCACAACGCTCCCGCCGTACCACACACAGCGCGACTGCTGTCTCTCGGCCTCCATGTCTGGCTACCTATCTAGCTCTTCTATATATGTGCACGCGTACTCTTGTTTGTATATTACAAGTCCCCCTCTCTTCGGACCACGTTCAACCAGAGAATGAGCGACGGAACGAAGCGCTGAATGTCACGTTATAATTCACTGAGAGTCAATCAACAATTTGACTGAAATTCACGGCTCCAGCCTGTAGCAATGAGTTGATAGTCCAGTGAATGTCAGTGGGAAAATCCACTGAACTCTAGAATGGGTTGATGCCGGTTCAGCGTTTTTTTTTTCCAATGACATTCACGTCACTATCCTTTGGATCTCCAGTGGTTACGACATTAATCCGTCGCTGAAATCCAGTTATCCTGCTATCCGCAGTGTGTCAAGAATATCTTCAATTGCGGCAAGATCCTGCTCCATATAATTCCCATGATACAACTCGATCTGGACGTACGTGGTGTAATTTTGGCGGCGGTGAGGTGCGCCGCGCTGAGAAGCATAAAGAGGGTCATGCAACACCTGTCAAACTTGCAAACTCACAAGGAAAACTGGGCATACCCAGCTAGAAATGACTTGTAACCTAACTTTATCCGTAGGCCGTCCCACGTAATTAGATTAGTAGATAGGGTTGGCCTGGTATAGTGAGTGGTTCACCCGGCTCACGGATCAATCACGGATCATGCCATTCAGTGGCCTGGTGTACGTCTTATAGTTCGGGTCATGCCGCTAATTGTGATTATATTCGCTGGCGATCGCGTAGGGCGATGCTCAAACAGCACTGGGAACCGCACCACCGCTCAAACTAAGACGCGGTGGTGAAATAGTGACTCGAAATGTAAGACTCGCGCCGAAAGATGAAGTCGGAACTTATCGATCGCGATGCGTGGGATTATCTATCCCATCGTGGTGCCGAAGTCCCCTTTGGGCACCGAATACCTTTTGCGATCCGTGTTCGGCCGCATTGAGCGGGTTTAACTGCAACTGGACCGCATCCTAGCAGGTACAGGTCTTCTATCTCATCATCGTGGGTGTTGAGACTTCATTTACGCACAATAGGGTGGCGCAACGCCGCCGTTGTCCACATCGAGAAACAGACCTACGACATCTGAGCTCTATCCTGGCAACTGTTTCCGTGGGGGGACTCGACAAACAGTAGATGTTAGCATGATTGACCCGTCGGTCAGAGCTCTACGGGCAATCTAGATCATCTGTGCCCATGGCCGCCAAATCTAATCACAGTACCTGCAGGTTCGCATTATTCTGCATTGAACAGGTTGCAATACAGTTATAACCCCTTTTCCATGCAAAGGTCAGGTCCCCGTCCTCGAAATGGTGCTTCTTTATCCCATTCTCCTGATGTGGAATTTCGCAAGGCACCACGGTTCCAAACAGCCAGAACTTGTGATACTTCGGTTCCGTGTCCTGGAATTATTCTGCATTGACAAGTCGCATTGTTACCACATTTCCTTGTTGGACAACAGACATCAGGCCTTCAGGTCCCCGTCTTTGAAATCGTGCTTCTTGATCCCATTCCCTGGTCAAGTGATGCATAAATTCGGCAGCTAGAAGCTGTCAGAAGGGGTGCTGATCGTATCGTGCTCTCTGATTATCCTTTTATGACGAGTCATGGGATACTCCTCCTTCATGAGCCTGTGGGCACGAGCCTGCCGAGAGGTTTTTTTGGGGTCGGTCGGTGCGATGACTGATTTAATTTGTTGTGTATTGCAGATACAGTCCTGACTGAACAGGCAGGTGGTTCTTTTTAACAGGCACTTGGTGGCTCTTACTTCTGTCTACGCCACTTCATGGCGGTCTTTTGTTGTGCGAACCCCAGAGTTCAGGGTTACACAAAGTAAGTTAGGTGTCTCCGCCGCTGTTTTGAGAAGAAGAAAATTTAGATTGGCTGTGCCGGCCTCCAGCGTATAAAACGCACCCTGATGTCCGCCTTTCGTTCCCTCAGCATCCGTCTCTCTTCCAGTTGCGAGTCTGCTCTTCTAATAAACGCGATTACTGAACAACCACTTGCAACCCTAGGTGAATCAATATGCCCCTGAAGCTCTCCTACGAAGGTACTGTCGTCCGATGGCTCCCCGAGGACCCCAAGGTTATTTGGGACTACCATCACAAGCTCCTTAGCCGCATTCGCCAGCGAGGTGTCTTCTCCAGTGCGGACGACGTCGATGAGAAGCAGTTTTCTCTCGTCATCCTCGAGTTCAAGCAGTTAATCGAGGAGGACCCCGAGATATACAGAGATTTCCACGAGATGTTTGAGCAGGTTCTCCCTAGACCAGATGGAGAGCAGCTCGCTGTGAGTAGCTAATGTGGTAATACGCATTTTCACTCATTGACAACTGTTTCTTCGTTTCTTAGATAACAAACTACATGCTCCTCCTTGCTGCCCTCAACGAGCTCATCACCACGGCGCCGTCCTTCGTCTGGGAGAACCCTCTTATCACCGGTGTTCCCATGTACGCCGTCATCGCTCCTTTTGCCAACACCGCGGCCGGCTACCACGCGTTCACCAATGATAAAGTGAATACAGTGATCCACAGGATGTTCGACGTGTGGTCTAGATTCCTTGTCTCTCCTGCGTCTCGCGACGTCTTGGTCACCACAGAAGGTGGCTGGTTCAGCCAAACGGCGCTGCAGGCACAGGCCGATCGCCAAGGCGGTAAACCCTTTCAGGAGGTGTTCGTGTGCGATCCAAACAAGCCCAATTGGGCCTTCACGTCCTGGGACGACTTCTTCGTCCGGCACTTCCAAGCTGGTCAACGTGACGTAGTTGATCCAGGCAACGATCAACTCATCAATAACCCCTGTGAGGCGATCACTCTCCGGGTCGCCACAGACGTGCAAGCAACAGACCAGTTCTGGATCAAGGGACAGCCGTACTCCCTCCAGCACATCCTCAACTACGATCCACTCGCTACCCAGTTGGTCGGCGGGACGGTCTATCAGGCTGTCCTCAGCTCCCTGGACTATCACCGCTGGCACAGCCCTGTCAAAGGGCGTGTTGTCAAGGCGTACGTTATCCCTGGCGCCTACTATGCCGCCATCGTGGACGATGACCCCGACATTGACGTTATCACCCGTTCGATTTCTTTCCAGACCGCCATTTGTACGCGGGCTTTCATCTGGATTGAAGCGGACAACCCAGACATCGGGTTGATGTGCTTTGTCGGGGTTGGTCTCGTCGAGGTCTCGACGTGCAAGCTGGAAGTGAGAGATGGTGATCGGGTTGAAAAAGGAACTGAGATCGGGTCGTTCCACTTTGGTGGGTCGACGCACTTGTTGGTGTTCCGTCCCGAGACCGGGTTGAAGTTGGTGGATGGCCCGGTACAGCCACCTCCGCCCGCAGCGCAGTTGGCCAGGAAGCTCAACACGGAGTTGTTCTATGTGGTGAACTGACATCAGGTCGGAATCAATTGAGTCGCGGAGGTCAATCGTGTAGGATTATCGGAAGCGTGCAGGATGTAACGAGTCGCTGTCATCGTGACGTGTGTCGAGACAGAATTTCTTGGAATGTCGATGTTCCTATGCGGTACATGTATGAATATATGAATCTGATGCATCATGAAATCGGGATACAATGACTATTGAAGTTGGGCGATCCCAATTCCCTCGAGTTTACGTGAGTTGGCAACCTATCCCGTCTTTCCACCGGTACAAATCGCTCGAACCGAATGACCTTGGTGTTGCTATCCGAACCGAAAGCCTGAGTACAATTTAGCAAACTAGGATTCTTATTTTTATTTTTTATTTTTTTGGTTGAGTTTTATGTCCCCTTATGGGTTCACACAACTGTCAAGTATCCTCCAACGTGTTGGCCTCATCAGGGACCTAGTCTACATGTGTAGGGCAACCGACATAGCCAGCCCCCTGAGACAGCACATCTGGGAATTTAGAACCACAGGAGAATGCATTTATGCACACCGTTAGGTAAGCTAACACTGGTAGTGTTGCCTTAGGTAATACCCACTAAACTCCTGCAGGGACCCCTGAGAGACCAGAGACCATTCACTGCTAGGCCATCTAAAGATTCTTATTAAGAAACCGGTGAACCACCAGAGTTCAAGTTTGTCCGACTTCGACGGTGGCACTGGCAGAGGGCTGTTTGTGGCCCGTTCTCATAGGTGGGGATCACGTCTACTTTCTCCACGAAGCACTTCGAACTCTGACCATTGGCCACACACCTTAGGTTAGGGTTTTAGTACGGCGCCCTCAAGTTGTGCTTGTGGCCAGCTAGAAAGTTAAAAGAGTTTCATAGCCAGTAGGCTCCCTTCTATTCCCTTCTTTGCAGGCAAGAGATGGGTCAGTTTTATGCACGAGTAAGCCGTTGATGCAAATAGCAGAGAATTTCGAGTCTCCTTCAACTGAACAACCATTCTCAGCAACGTGGACTTGCATGACTCACCTGCGCGGACTTTGAACGTACTAGGACAAAGACTTCATTTTTTTTAGTCAAGGAAATTAATGCATTTTAGATGCTTCTCCGAGAGGGGAGGGATCGCGAAGTTGACAGTACGCCGGACGGAATGTTCGACGAAGCGTGCCTGGCATTCAACCCATCATAACAACCTCCCAACGCTCTTTCCTCAGCATTCGTCTCTAATCCGCTTGTGAGTTATCCTCCACGTGTCTCTGGGCAGCCATTTTCAGGCAGATCTCTATGCCGTTCAAGTCGAATATCACCCTCGCCCGATGGCTGAAGTGCAGGAGACCGCTCCTGTCTTTTGGGCAGGCATGGGTGTGGTGGCTGGGACAACTTTTTGGATGGTTTGCGCCCCACTTTTGCGTTCAACAATACGGAGTTCATCAACATCGTATCACCGGAGATGTATAAGTAGTTCAAGGAGATGTCGTACTCCCTTGGACATATCCTCGGTTTCGCGTCTCAGGCTGCTGGTCGGCGGAACCGTGCTCCAGGCGATGCTGAGCTTCTGGACTATCATCGCTGGTATAGTCCCGTCAATGTACATGTAGTCAAGACGTGTATTATCCCTGGCACATATTATGCCGCCTGTCTGGACGATGACTCGGACCCGGACGTCCCCCGCTCGCAAGCCTTTGTCACCGCCATCTTTACGCGCGCCCTGGCTTTCATCGGACAACCTTAACATTGGATTGATATACTTCGTTCAGGTTGGCCTTGGGGAGACTTCCACGATGAGGCTGGAAGTGAAGGCAGGGGATCAAGTCAAGAAGGGAGACGAAATCAGATCTTTCCACTTTGGCGGGTCTACACACCTGGCAGTGTTCCGTCGCGAGACCAAGTTGACACTGTTTCCAAGAACAGTTGGGCTGTGCGTCATTTCCCCGCAGGCATAGTGGAGATTAAATCTTTAATAGAAGAGAAGGCCATCAAACTTTGCGAACAGTCCGGCCGTTCTCAGCGGGAGACAAACTTCCCGGCGCGGCCTCCGAGGACAATCATCGATGAAGGATCATCAATTATATCATTCTAGTCGCTAACTATAATAGATTAATGAGTTCATTGACGGAAAGAGAGCCCTGCGAGGTTGGCCCTTGGTCGGCTAAAAAAATGCCTATGATTAGCTGGCCGAATTTACGATGGCCAATGGGCAGCTCCGGGCAAGAGTCCCGAGACTACCACGCGGCTTGTTCACCGTGCCAAGAAAGCCACATGTCAAGGCCCTGATCGACGACGCTGCGTCATCCCCGAAGAATTACCTGCGGTCGTTTGGCTGCGGTCTGCGAAGCTCCCGAAGTGATTGTCCTGATACTTTTGTCTTGGATCATGCTGGTCATGCGTCGACTCCATCGAAGTGCTTGTACAAGGTACGAAGCAGTTCTCATGAGTCCCGGGCACTTGTCTCCGCAGATCGTCTGACTGAATCGGATCCGTCTTTCATAAGAGCCGGGATATCTGAATTACCATTACTTCTTCAGAGCAACTGTAACCTCCGAGGTGTACTAGGACTCGTCTCAGATGGTAGCCACAATCAACACCAAGCCAGAGCCTGCCAAAACATCCTTTACAGGGCTAGCCAGTACGACCCACACGTCTTATTCAGTACAGCTGCCGCACGGATATGATCTACACGATTTGCCTCGTCCATCGTATGTTGAACATGCACCGTCCCTGAGAATTATCTTGATGGCTGTAACAGCACTCACAATCCAGATTTACTTGGATGATCTAGTTCCCCATGGATATAATAGTGACAACGTACGTTGGTGTGGCAGCCAGAGGAAGTGAGGTGACGCCTCACGGAAAGATGACACAGAGAAAATGACCGCCGGTGAGGTGGCTCGGAAGAAGTGATAATGCTTGATGATGACGGAGATGAGCCCAAGGGACAAGCAAGCTTGCGAGATCTACAAAGTTAATCCTCGTTTGGGATAGGGTACCTTTTCCTACTCAATTGATTAGTTGTCAATGAATAGGGGCAACAGTGCCACGGGAACTTGTAGGACTCGCAGCTAGAGCGGTTTGCAACGCGTTTACCTCCGAAGGGAAGTTGGAGACCAAGTCGGCGGCGCCCCTGATCGGCCTTGGCAGCGATGGCTGAGCTTATCGGGCTGGAAGCAAAAGCATGCTTCAGGTATTATCTGGAGAGCAACGGTGTTTTGAATCCCTCGGGAGGGGCTTGAATTGCGAGGATTCTGATTGGACCCAGGCTAAGCCTTGAAATGCGATCCGCCTCGCCGGAATTTCCCAGCACAGGATCCGAGTCCGGGCTCAGGAATATCGGCATACCATTACCCTGTTTGTAAGATCTTGCCCTCATGGTGTCAACTGTGACATTGATGTTTTTTATTACACTAATGCCATCGTCACATAGTGGTGGTAACACACGTGTTGACCCGGAGGCCGGGTTACCGGAAGTGACTGCCACAATGGTATATGTGTGCAGCTTGCTTGAGCCAAAGTTGTAGGACCAAGTGATTGCGCACTGCGAGATCTGCATGAGAACATAGTTTCTGTAATTCGCTGAAACTGCCCTACTTCGAGATCAATCACACGAGCTAAATCTCACCCACCAAGGAGCTCAATGTGAAGGGCCATACGAGGAGAGTAGTTCGGACCAAAATCTTCCAGAGTTGTCTACTGACCCATCCGCAGGCTCATTGGCGGACGGTATCTGTTTGATCCTGCAAGTCGAAGGATGGGCAGTAAGTTTGCTATACTCCGAGTCCTGGGCTATGGTTGAAAACATTTTAGAGAGCACAGAACACCGATCATGGTGGTGTTGGAGATCACACTCAACAGTGACTGTCAAAATCGTTCGTAATTAGTAGAATTATTTGAAATACAAAAAATGAAACGAAAACATAACCATCTCCAAAACCATCTCCAAGGGCTCACCTTGTCATGCACCCCAAATTCATTTCGGCACTTGAACTCGAGAATTCCGGAGTTGATTGGTCGGAGGATTTTCGACACACCCGAACTGATCGGCAGTACTTTCCCACGATTTTTGCAACACTTGCCTTGGCAATTTACCTCTTGACACACTGCTGACCCCCATCATGCTTGTTCGTTGACCTGCCGATTGTCGCAGTTAGTTGCAATTTCTGCGGATGTTGGGTAAAGTTTAGTTATCTATTTGCGTTTCACCCAATCGTTGCGTTGACTGACACCTTATAGTTTAACCCCATAGAGATTGCCACCTGCAAGAAATTTTGCAGATCTAGATTCTAAATGTTTACCCAGACCCCGATCGGAATCGGACGTTCTTTAAGGGGATTCACCTGCTACGATGAGGTTTGAAGCACAGTCGGTAACATGGCCTTTCCTCACTCAATATAATGGGCCAATGTTTGTTGTCCGTTGCCTCGTCACTTATCTCCAAGTTTTATTCCACTGTGAGTCGTTCTCCTCAATCATAGTGGTTTCTGATTGTCATGCAATCACAGTTGAGTCAATATGTCCGTCAAGATCGAATATTGTGGTACCATCGCTCGATGGCTGCCCAAGGACCCAGATATCATCCGGAAATTCCAGAGCGAATTACTCGCTCAGCTCATCAAGAACGGTATCTCCGCGCGGCCGCGTGTCGTGGAACAGAAGAAACTTTCTCGTGTCATTCTGGAGTTTAAGAAACTTATCGAGGAAGATGCCGGGATATTCAGAGATTTTCACGATATGTTTAAACAAGTTCGGCCCAACCCAGACTTTGAGCGGCGTTCGGTAAGTGGCTAGCCTCGCCGTCGTAACCTTATTGACATTATCTATGCGTTTAGATCGCGAACTACATGGAGCTCCTCGCCGTCCTCGATAGAACCATCACCGTAGCGCCGACATACAGTTATACAAGCCCTCTTGTGAGCGGCGTCCCGATGTATGGCGTCCTTGCCCCGTTTTGCAACACAGAGGCTGGCTACCGCGCATTCACTAATCCGAAAGTGAATGCGGTATTTCACAAGATCTTCGACGAATGGACCAAGTTCCTCGTCTCTCCGGCCTCTCGCAACGTCTTGGTCTCTACAGAGGGCGGTTGGTTTAGCCCAGATGCACTACAGGTGCAGGCCAACCGCCTTGGACTGCCTTTCGCTCAAACGTGGATATGTCATCCCGACCGGCCCTATATGGGATTCACATCGTGGGACGACTTCTTTGGTAGACGTTTCAGAGATGGCGTCCGTCCCACATTTGCCCCTGACAGACCAGAGTTTATAAACGCTGCCTGCGAGGCGATCACACACCGAGTTTCAACTAACGTGCAAGCAACAGACGAGTTCTGGTTGAAGGAAATGCCATACTCGCTCAACCATATCCTCAATTTCGATCCACTCACGACCGAGTTTGTCGGTGGGACGGTCTTCCAGGCAATTCTGAGCTCGTTGGATTACCACCGCTGGCACAGTCCCGTCGATGGACGTGTCGTTAAGACGTACATTGTCCCCGGCACATACTACGCGGCGCGCCTGGATGACGATCCGGATGTGGACGTCATTTCCCGTTCGCAAGCGTTCGTCACCGCTATCTCCACGCGGGCTCTCATTTTCATTGAGTCGGACAACCCCGACATCGGACTGATGTGCTTTGTTGGCGTTGGTCTAGGAGAAATCTCAACGACAAAAGTGGAGGTGAAAGCAGGGGATCAGGTGAAGAAGGGAGACGAAATCGGATCATTCCACTTTGGCGGATCGACCTACCTGCTCTTGTTCCGGCCGCAGACCAGGTTGACGCTGTTGCCCGATTCTGATGGCCCTGGTGAGGCGAGGAAGGTTGGCACATTGCTGTTCCACGTGGATAACAATGCACTCGCCAACTAATTTGGCGGTGGGCGAGGTGAGGGTGATTTATTAGGTTGCAGGATACCATAATAATAGACATTGAGGTATATCAAACTGGCGTTGACTATCTAAAGCTTCACCATTTCACTATAGTTTGGATCTGATCGAGATCCACGAACCGTCGCAGTCTACTCTATGAGAATTTTTATAACCATGCTTGCAACCCCACAATGCCTGTCGGACCAATTCCCGCAATGCATCCACCTGCTCAAACCGTGCAATCCATCTCAAAGATTTTTTAGGTTTACAAACAGATACATTGAAATATACAACTGTATGTTGGACGGCAAAAACGTATCGAGTTAAGAACACGAGATGAAAGAGGCGGAAAATTTTCCAATTACGAATGGTATGGCCCAAGGCGGGGCTGATAAACGTCTGCAGGAAAATTCCACCTCGATCTTGCGTCTGTGGCCAAGAGCAAAATCAGAGCTTGGCATCAATTTGCGCTTTTGCGGCTAACTGCTGTTCGCGGCGTCGTCGAGCGAGATAAGCACGCCCTGCCCTACTAGTGTTATCCCTTCCGAGTGTCTCAGAAATCCAAGCACCGGTTTCTGCAAGTAATGGAAGAGATACCGGGCCAACATTCCATTTCGGACCCAGAGCGGACGGTGGTAGCAATGAAGGAGCTAGAGAATAAAAGAATTGGCATTGGGTGATACAGGAGAGAGACTGGCTAACCAGAGTGCGGCTCTCCGATGTCACCATAGAAAGACTCTCCTGTGAGAGCGTACACGACGTCTTCGGTGGCCACATTCCCGGTAGCCCCCGGGGAATAAGGACACCCGCCAAGTCCACCAACCGAGGCATCGAAGGAACGTAGGCCCATGTCAAGCGCGGTAAATATGTTTGCAAGCGCCGTTCCATTCGTGTCGTGAAACTACTCGAGGCGATGTAAACCAGCTCGCCATTGATGACAGCCACCAAGGTACTTACGTGTCCGGCGAGTTTGCTAGGGTCTATTTCCTTGCATACCTCTTCCAGCACTGTGCGGACGCTGGCTGGCGTGCCAGTGCCAGTAGTATCTCCTAGACTGACTTCGTAACAGCCCATCTGAAGTAGCTCTCTTGAGAGGTCTCGCACCCTACGCGGGTCCACGCGTCCTGAATACGGACATGTAACAATGACTGAAATATATCCCCGTACTCGGAGCCTTTTCGCTTGAGCGGCGCGTACTACGGGCTCCAGGCGAGCCAAGGATTCCGACACCGTAGCGTTGGTATTAGCGCGGGAAAACGCGTCTGTCGCGGCAGTAAATATCGCTATTTCTGTGACCAGGGGCGGAGGCTTCGCGGCAGAATCAGGGGAAATGGAAGCGGAGAGGACACGGAAAACCTCATCAAGCCCTTTGACGTTTGGGACGAGCACTGAGAGGTCCGTATTTGGAATGGGATCAATGAGAGACAGGACTTCCGCTGTTCCTGCCATCTATTGTCATATGGGCATGCCGGAAGATAGATCGATCAGGGAGAAAATACGGGCAACGAACGTGAGAGCGACGAACCTGAGGCACCCACTTCGGACTGACGAAGCTGCCTGCTTCAATGTTTCGCATCCCAGCCTGGCCGAGCCGGTTGATTAGTTCTGCCTTGATGGGAGGAGGGATTGGCCGTGGCTCATTTTGAAGGCCATCTCGCGGGCCAACTTCGACGATGCGCACAAAGTTGGATTTACCTGTCGTGTAATGTCTTCCATAGCGCCAGGGTGCTACATATCTCCAGTCGGCTGAGGGTTGCTGACAGCTCCTGGAGGCACGCTTCAAGAATGTACGAGACAGAGACATTTCACTTGTCAAGAATCAGAAATGCCACATTGTCAATTTTAGTGAATTAGCCCCTAATGAAAGTAGCCCCGTGACCAAGGTCTCCTGTGCGCACTAAAGGGCACAAGGCGAAAGAGATGTCAGAAGCCCTACGAGAACTCTACGACGAAGAAACAACCAAGGACAAGGACAAGACGCGGATCGAATCAATCGTTCAATCAGTGCGCGGTCGTCGATCACCAAAGCCTGTACGTGGCAATATTCAATAGTTGTTTTCGGTGAACTAGTACCGCTGACTCGATGATGCCATATCGTTGAATATATTACAGGTAAACCTTGTCGACTGTCTGAAGCGTGCAATTGCAAGGAGCAAGCAGGTCCACGAGCTGCGTCCCCACTGGTACATGCTACTCACTATTCTTCCCTCTCCAAAAATGACGTCCCTCCGGTCCTCAATTTGCCCATAAAGCTCTCATACCATTTCGCGATAATGCCCATCGGTACCATACTCTCTGGTCCCATCCCGCCCGAGGGCATGAACCCAGACACGTAGTTGAACAAATGCCGCGCGATTCTGTCTGCCAGTGCAGCTGGATCAACCTGTCTCGTCGCCGCTGAGGACATGCCCATCGCACTCGCGTTCAATGTCGCGTTGATCGACGTGGCGGGGAGTGCTGCCATTTGAGCAGCGATCGCTTCGAGGGGTTCGACTGCGAATCCGAGGATGGCAGTGACATCCCCGCTCACGGTGGACGCAGCAGTGGCGAACGCAGAGGGCGTGTTCATTCCCGAAGGTGGGTTAGACACAGATGAAAACGTGGAGCGGAGGCGGAATATCGCAGACGGTTTCTCATTGGAGAGCCTATTGTGTTCGGTAACGAATAGGGAGGCCAGATCAGTATTTACTTGGCTACGATAGGGGAGTATCGGACGTACATGCCTAGTATTTGCGACCCTTTTCCTGGCCAGAGGAAGTGTACTGTAGCACCATAACCTTCGGGGAATGGCACTAAATTCAAAATGATCACCGGGTTGGGTAGATGGATATGTCACAGATGGCTCACCTGTCCCCAGTAGAAAAACACAGACGTGGTTGACCTTTTCGACAGCGGGAATCTCAAACAAGGCGTGCGTGTCGTCTACCTGCTGTAGGTTGGTTTGAAGGAGTCTGCCGGCTACACAGCACCCAAACATAGTTGACGTTGAGGGGTCGGAGTGGAAAGGTAGTGAGGCGAAGTATCAAGTCAAGTTCAACGGGGTGCTTGAAGTGTACAGAACTAAAACGTAGTCGGAGTCGGTAGGATTGTGGTGGGTGTTGTTGTAATGTCATGCATGGATCGATGATGACATTGGCTAGTCAGTCTGGAAGCTCCACACCAAGACCCGAACCAATAATATATCTGCCTTGTACAATTTGGAATGCACAGTCGCATCCATAGAATATACGATATCAAGAATGCCAATGCCAGAAAAGCATAGGGTATCAGGGCTATGTCTCAACCTCCCGGCGAGTCCGTCTACTCCGGTTTTTGGGATGTGTTAACCTTTCCTGCCTCCACATCTTCTAATGGTACTCTCTCATACTTGTTTCCTCTCTCGCCAGACTTGGGTGTCTGTGACTCGACGTGCTTCACCCATGTATACCAAATGGATCCACCAAGGATGATCGCAATCGAAGAAGCGCGCCCACTAAAACGCGATCAAGTTAGCCCAAGAGCAAGCGAAATCCTCGGTGAAACACTTGCGCAGAAATAATATCACCAAATAGCGACATGCCCAGCAAAGACGCGGCGACGCCGCGTACAGCAGAGGATATCATGTGTGTTATCGGAGACGTCACTTTGATAGAAAGTAGACTGGCAAGGCTCATCAAGAAACCGATGACACCCTGTTGCGTCCATTTGTTATTAGTCAACCCTTTCAGAATCGGTTCAGTTCTCACAGTGATAATAGAACCCCAGATAAATGTATGCAGTTCCGAAAGGTCTCCAGGAGTCGAAAGGTCTTCAGGCCCAAAGAAGAGGTTTGTGATAGCGGGTACCTCTCCCGCGAGGACTACGATGGGAATCAAGAGTATAGCACTCATCAAGTTCGTGTACCAAGAAAGATGCAAGGCACTGCCTTTAACCACGTCGAGACTCTTCTTGATCACAACCGAGTGCACAGCAGTTATTGCAGAACTGGCGACACCGAATGCAATGCCAAACAACGCAATTGGCGTAACATCGAGAAAAATCCCAACGAAAAAGCCAAGTGTGACCACTGAGCAAGAAAAAAGGATATGGAGGGAAGGCCGCGTGTGCAAAAAGACGCATGAAGTCACAACAGTAAATGGGAGTAGCAGTCCGCGAGCAACCTGATAAAATGAGGCATCGACGTATTTGAGTGTGTAGTTACTGAAGCTGTCGAAATGTGAGCAGATACACACGGGTAGCACAGGGAACCTACCTCAAACCGATGACATTCAATGTGACCATTGGCGTAAGCCCCTTGATGAGTGGTACATCAACGTACAAGGGGACTTGAATAAGTTTTGCTGCATGTGAAACGAGGAAGAGGGCAACAGCGATCACGAGTTGTGTGAAGAGGAAAAAAAGCGGAGCTGAGGTCGATTGTAGCACCCATTTATTTCTACAACACCTCAGCCTGAATTAGAAAGAACATCAAAAAGAAGCGCACGCCATGACCATCTACGAGACTGCCATGAGCGGGAATTGAGCTGAGATAGAACATCACATACCGCCAGTGCTGCTACAAGGTAAAATAATACCGTCCCGGTCTGAAGTTACTATGGTCATCGACAAGTATCATATGCCACCCACGACGCACCACAAGGAGATGGTTGTTTTGCTGTTGTCCGCGGGGGCCATTTTGCGCAGACATCGTTACACGTGTGCGCACGAGTTATTTTAGAGATTTATTGAGAGGTTCAGACCTTGAGATTGCGTCCAAATTGTGGTGGTCGTGTCGAAAACCAATAGAGCATGTTGGCACTGCATGTCCGATCACGTGCCAATGGAAGTCCCCCTCAAAACGCGTGCGTCACAGTTGGTCGCGTTGCATCACTAATTCTTTTACTCGACGTAGCCCTTGAAAATGTCTGATGATGGTCGACATTCCCTACCGCTACTACCAACCATTCGGAACATTGGCAAGTTCATGGTTTTTGCCTCTTTGCGTCCGGTCTCAAAAACATTGAACGTACCTAAGAACCGGAAAACACAATAAGAATTCTGCTGGCAACAGATAACCATATTGGTTACCTGGAACGGGACCCTATCCGCGGCCAGGATTCTATTAACACCTTCAAGGAAGTCCTTCAATTGGCGGTCAAGCACGACGTGAGTTCAGTTTTACTTGACGGTTGTCTGTGCCATTCGCCTGCTTGCCCCTCGTAAACGGCCGTTTAGAAAGAGGGCTGATGGGGCCGAATTAGGTCGACTTTATTCTTCTTGCTGGTGATCTGTTCCACGAGAATAGACCATCCAGAGACTGTCTCTATCAGGTGATCGCTCTCCTACGCGAGTACACGCTGAACGACAAGCCAGTTCAAGTTGAGCTTATGAGCGATCCAAACGAGGGACAAGCGGCAGGCTACAAGTATGTCGCATGAACAGTCCTCTGACCTTGTCCGGTGCTGATGCCTGTCTAGTTTCCCAGCAATCAACTATGAGGATCCTAATTTGAATGTTGGCATCCCCGTGTTTTCGATTCACGGCAATCATGATGACCCTCAGGGTGCCGGCCCGGTGAGTAAGTGGTCCAAGTGATACTTCATGTCGCTGACGAACTTTTTAGGAAGGCGCATTGTGTGCTCTTGATGTCCTTTCTGTATCTGGTCTTTTGAACTACATGGGGAAGTACGATCTTCCTGTCTCAAACGCTGATGCACAGCAGACCGGCATCGCAATCAGACCAGTTCTCCTCCGTAAAGGCAACACTTTACTTGGATTGTATGGCGTGGGTAATGTTAAAGACCAACGCATGCATTTTGAGCTTCGGAGCAACCGTGTCCGCATGTACATGCCTCGAAACAAGGACGAATGGTTTAATATGTTACTCCTTCACCAAAATCGGTACGATAAGCGCTAAGAGCCTTTTTTTTAATGATACATTCTCACAATTGTCACTCTTTCCCATAAAAGTGTACGACATGGTCCCCAGGAGTCAGTCCCTGAAGGCATGTTCGATGACAGCGTGGATCTCGTTGTCTGGGGCCACGAACATGACTGTCGCATCGTCCCAGAGCCCGTTGCTGGGAAAAACTATTATATCACGCAACCTGGATCTTCGGTAGCCACTTCCCTCGCTGACGGTGAATCAATCGAAAAGTGAGTGGGTACCACGTGCTGGCGGCGTCCCATCCTTACATTGCGCAATATTTTATTTCAGACAAGTGGCACTGGTGGAAATTCAGGGAAAAAAATTCCAGTTAAAGCCCATACCTTTGCGAACGGTTCGACCTTTCGTACTGGAAGACATAATCCTCAGCGAGGTCGCCGAAGAGGAGGGCTTCGATATCAACGATCAGATCGCCGTGTCTAGATTTTTAAAATCTCGGGTGAATCAAGCTTGCTTTGATTGAGCTGTTCATTCTGAACGAAAGCAATCATACAAGGTCAATGCCTTGATCGAACAGGCCAATCAACTATGGGACGACCGAAACAGGAGGGCTGCCGGGGATGGAGAGGAGGAACTACCACGTATGTTGCCGCTCGTTCGATTGAAGGTCCTTGCTTTTCGCTCTCATTTGCGCCTTCTATCTAATAGAAATTTCTTTAGGTAGACACAACAGGCGTTAGTGAGATGTCCAATCCCATCCGTTTTGGCCAAGAATTTCAAGGTCGTATCGCAAACCCACGCGACGTTCTCGTCTTTCACCGTGCTAAGAAAGCAACACGCGGTGCCAAGGTTACCATCGACCAACCCGAACTCAGCATTGACGACCCAGAACTCTCTATTTCTGAAAAGTTATCGAAGGTCCGGGTGCACACGCTCGTCAAGGAGTACTTGGCAGCACAAGAATTGCAGTTGCTTGGGGAAGCGGGCATGTCAGACGCGATACAAATGTTTGTTGAAAAGGACGACTCGCATGCAATATCTAGGTAGGTCGCATTTTTTTGTCTCCCGCTACTTACAAATTATTGTTTTAGTCATGTATCGACTGCGTTGAGAGCGCTAATGAAAGGTGTACAAGCGAATGACGAATTGAATGAGGCTGACCTCGATGATGTAGTGCGTCATTCTCGCATAATATATCTTATGATCTCTTTCATTCGCGATTTTATAGGTGAACAAGGTCAGAGAGAAGCATGACCGAGAGTACACTGAGCAAACCAAGGCAGGGAAGACCACGAAATCCAAGGTTACCTTCTCCTGAAATGCCTCCAGCGCCAAAGGTATTGATAAATTCTCAGGGTAAGGGCAAAGCGCGCGCGGAAGACTTGGATGACGGCGCCTCGGTGGATTCGATGATGATGGACGTCGACGCGGCTGGATCGGATTTTGAGGCGCAATCAGAGGAGGCACCACCTCCCAAAAGGAAGGCCACGACTTCGAAGAAGACGACTGCCGCCACCAAAGCGACTGCAAAGAAGGCACCCGTGAAAGGAAGGGGGAGGAAGGCTGTTGCGAGTGAATCGGAAGAAGTCATTGAGCTGGATGATGACGAGGAAGAGGAGGAGCCTGCACCAGCCCCGACGAAGAAGACAAGTAGGGCCGCGGTGTTGAGGTGGGTGATCCGCGTTGGTTATCGCACTGGAAACTCTCGTGGCTGATCTGCTTCCCGTAGCCAAACGACTGTCAAGAAGGCACCAGCGAAGAGAGCGACGACGACGACCAAAGCAAAAGGCTCGTCGCAGCAAATGTTGTCTTTTGCGCCTTCTGGCCGGAGTTCGACCAGAGCGGCTGCAGCACGCGCAAAGGGCAAGTTGGCGAGCACGGTGCGTCATTCATGATATAGTCCAGCTGATGCGGCCTAATCCTGCGGAACAGGTGGATAGCGATGACTAGATATGTACATGCTCGTGCACGCTTGTCGATTATCTCACTGTCAATACAACTAAGTCGCAAAACATTATCTCGGACAGACGGCTTGAATGTGTTGTCTCAGAAACGACAGATGTCTCCTGATCATTCATTATTGACGATATTCCGGGCTTGCCAGGCGCTGGGTCATGAGTGGATTTTTGAATGTTTCATTTTCTCACTCTGTTTCCGACCTCTCTGAGTCTCTGACACACGTATGGACGACCCTGTGGGCGTTTCCACGTCACTTAATCACCTGCCTCAGGAGATCGTCGTCGTCATTCTGGAGCTCGCCCTCGATGCCACCACCGTCCCGAGTGACATCCTCTGCGTTTGCAGGCACTTTCGCAATTTGGGTGCAGACTACCTCTACACTCAGCTCAGGTTTACGGCTGCGCACTAGCTACACCAATTCGTGCTCTCAGAGGCACCGATCCACCCATCTCACCGCGTTCCCTGGTAGTTGATCTGGCAGGAAAAGCCCAACGGGGCGTCCTCCCCAGCCTCTGTGACGCACTGATGAAATGCCGACAGCTCGCCGCAGAGGGTCCAGGCAAGTCGCACGACGTTCGACTGAAACACATCCATCTGCGGAAGCACTCGTATGCAAGTGACTCGGAGGCGGTCGGCGGTCTCGCACAGGGACTCCAAGCCATCAGGTGAGCGTCGCACGTACCCTCTTGCCGCGGACCCGAAACGGTCTGCAAGCACCGAATGCTGTATTTGATACCGATACTAGACGTATGGCCGAACAAATCGGCATGAACCTTGTTTACACGACCTGGAAATACTACAATTCGCAAACATAGAATAAAGCACCGACACATGACCATACACTCCAGGTTCAAGCAACATGAACAGATTGAGAATAATAAGAGCGACCAGGAAAAGAAAGTTAACTGAAAATCAGAACGCTCGTCCTTTTCCTATACCCTGTGCGCCACTAACTCGGAATCGTTTGAGCGGGCTCGACAGACTAACGTATGGGAGCTGAAGAATTTGCATCTTGCGGAGAACGGCATTATAGATGTGCTTTTTCTTTTTCTTAATGTGATGGTGTACGACTGCGAAATGAACCTCGACTGTGGCTCCCTTGAGTAAAGTTTCGTAACGCGTAGGTGGAATGATGTTGCCGCGCAAGTCGAAAGCAGGCAAAGGGCAGGTGTCGTGAGTTGACAGGAGTTCTTGCAGAAGGTAGACACAACGCGGAGCCACTGGCCAAGTTTCCATCACAAATTCAGGACCAAGGTCCTCAACTGGCGACGTCATGAGTGGCAAGTCATTGGCCATTTAAAAAAAAGTTATACAAGATTTGGAAGTGACGGTATTTGAATCTAGAATGTTTGCATCACTCTAATCCGATCCTAGAGTTGTCGGTTTAGGCTTCACAAAAATGTCAATCCAAAGTATAAAAAGGAGAATACAAAGCAGTGCAAAAAATGGTTTCATCAATAATTTTTGTCTGGCCATTTCTTTTGCTTTAAGCTGCAACAATGACATCAAGCTTCTTTTCAATGGATCAGATACAAAGAATTGGTCTGGTATTGTACTGTTGTTGTATTATTAATCTGCGGGCTATATTCAAACGGACCGACTCGGTTACTTCCGTATTACATAATCTTCGGGTAGATAACCTTTGTCTCGATGCATCTCTACCTCAGTCACAGACTCTGTCCTGTACTGGGGTGAGATCAGTCATTTCATCCTTATATTCTATACTTACACTCTGTAGTATACTTCTACAGGTTATGAGCCCCAAGTTGGTGCTCTAACAGATCATGTGCATACATTCATGTCAATACTGCATACATATATTCTTCAAAATGGCTAGTACTATGTCTGAGGAGGTTAAGCTACCTAAGCTTGATGCATCCAGCAAGGATTGGACCACTTGGAAGGTCCATCTACAACTCACTGCTTATAGCCAAGGATTTGGTGGATACCTTGACAGCAGCAAGAGTAAGCCCATAGATCCAGTGATCGGGAGATTGGCTGGGTGGATGGCAATGACTGTTGAGAATCACATGATCAAGGTCTAGCCTTTCTTATCAAGAGCTTATCTCTAATCTATGGTCTAGACTCTTATCTGTGATGATGACATGTCGATGATGACTGGACATTAGTCATATTGGCCAGTGCTTACTGATACATCAGTCAGCTCCCAGATACTTTAGTCATAGAGGATGACATATGTTCCATGTGGTTCCATGGAACATTCCTTTAGTGTATAGAGGGTACACATGTACAAATATCTCTGTACACTATATAGTCTGGGACCTTCAGTCCCAGGAATACAACCCACTCTTGTCCTCTCACAACTATCTTCTGTTGAGCCTAGCTCCTGAAGTATTCTATACATCCTACTATCAAGTGTCTATTACCTCAACAGTATCCTCTTGTGAGTATTCCCACAAGACTGTGCTGGTGCTAGCGAGTCTCCACTCCATTATATATTCTCGTTAGGTTATGAGCCCTGCATTATAAGGTTCTATGATATTTGTTCAACAATGCTGTTCCCCTTTAATGTGCTCAATACTGTTGGAGGCACTTTTGTTCTTTCATGGTGTTGCACCTTGATACTTATGGTTGCTGCATGGCTTTTTTCGTGGGATCCTATCGCTTGTTGCTGGACACTCATGGTTTTCATTGCACAATCAAGTATCATTTTTGTTTCTATTGTCTCAGACAGTTCTCGTCGTCATATTCGAGTTGGAGTTCGAACGGCTGATGCAATTCATGTTCTCACGTATCAGGTTACCCCTTTGGAACACATATCCGCGTTAGATCAAAGACTACCTGCATACCAAGTACGTGAAAACGATCCTCTATTTTATGACATTTTTTTGGATCCTCTGCCGTACAAGATGTGATATCATGATGCAATTGCTCCTCCTCTTGCTGCTCATGGCATACCTCCTCCACCTCCTCCTCATTCACCTCCCAGAGACATAGAACATCTTCCTGAACCCATCCTGGCGCCTCAACCAAGGCCTCTTCAGGATGTGGATGGAGTTCGCCTATGGGAAGCTGTTATAAATCCACTTCGTGGAGTCGCGAATGCTGGGGTAGCAGCTGATCCACTTCCTCTTCCAGTTCATCCTCCTCTTCATCGTCATCCAGGCTTTTGCAATCTTCACGAACCATTACCATCACCATCTTCTCGTCGTTGCCAACACTGCCGCTCTCGCTTCCATACTACTGTGAATCATGTCGACTGTATTGGACCACACTCTTCTCACCGAATCCCTCCTCACCATCAATCTGCGTCAACGAACCTTCCTCATGAAAGACGATGCAATCAACATGAGCTGGGACTACCTTCATTGTCCTCAAACCAGACCAGGAGGCGTCCACCTACTCCAAGACGTCCTCCACCCCATCGAGGTAGTCGAGTGCACAGGCCGAAAGGCAAGGATTGTGCCCATTAAGTTGGACGATCTTTTCGAGTACTTGGAGATGCCTGAGGGAACCGACCCTCAGACGTTCTACTACTTCACGGTCTATGACAATGAATCTCTGGTATCGGTTTTAGAAGGCAATGGTTTCCCCCTTTCTACTAGAAACGAACACGATGCGATGGTTACCACCTGGTTTCCAAGATACCTGCATTGGGAAGGTTATGAGTGGCTTCCCTCCATTCAAAACCACTTCTATCCTTATCGGGTGGATAGGGTCATTGAAAGCGATCATGCAATCTTTGATCCAAACACCTGGACGGCTGTGCTGAGGAATTTTAGCAATCCAATGTCGCTGGTAAATTGGAAACTGTCGGACTACTATGATGAACACTGGGACGTTCCTCTCACGAGGCTCTGGAATGAAGTTGTGGATAGGAAAAGGAGATGGGCCATGAAGCAATTTCTCTCTTTACATGTCACTTCTCATACTAATGTGGTTGTCGCTAGCATAGTTGAAAGACAACGGGTGGATTTCACTCGTTGTCTCAACGCAGTCACCCTTCTTGGGACTGTAGCTCATCGGGAAGTCGAAGTCTTACGGACTGAGAATGCCTGCCTGGCAGCACAACGACCTGAACCGGACCATCAAGTGGGGGAACCTCCTGACAACGGACACCGACAGGGAACACCGGAAGGTGCAGAGCACCGGATGGGAACACCTGTGGTTCGACGCAGGAAGGTACTTACAAGAGAGCTTGCCTCCCTTGTACCCACTTCCGGCGGTCCTAGGCGTTCCTTACGTCTGCGACGTACCACAACACATCTGTACTAGACGGTTGTATTTTATTGAAAATTTGCATGTACTCAATTTGCTTCTCCCTGTCAAAACTATTTTCTTTCCTACACCAGATTTAGACTTTGAATTTTTATCAACTTCAAAT